>JAODAL010059597.1:0-21389 GCA_025379985.1 Phyllomedusa bahiana
AATTAGTAAAATCTATCAATTTCTTAAGCCTCATCAGAGAAATCTGTAGTGTTTTAACTGTGGTGCAGGTTTCCAATAAAGGCATATTCTCACCAGGCTGTTTACAGAGCCTGGTCTTCACAGGCAGCTTCAGGCTCACATTTCCTGGTTATGTTGTGGATGGGTCTTCAGCAGTGATTGGCATATTAGCTCTGCTATTTCTACCTGAGCCTGTTAGAGGGACATTGATGATTGAGGGTTCCAAACAGTAGAGCACAAGACTTCAGAGCTCTCAAGGGTTAAAGTTTGTCAATAAGAAAGATAAACAAGCTTATGTGTTGCTGATAAGTAATAGCAGGGAGTAACATCATCATCCTGTCTACGGCAGCTGAAGCAATGACAGGTGATCGTTTGGTAACCTAGGGAAGCTTGTGTACCCATGCAGAATATAACAAATGCTCTAACTTTGAAGGGAACCAAAATCGGAACAGCAATGTATTCGGTAATAGCCTTTTTTTTACCTTTGCCAATAAAATGGGAATACCTCTTTTAATGACTCAGAACAGCGATTCCACATGGATGTACATTGATTTTAGTGCAGAATTCCCACAGGTTTCAGGCCAAATCCATGTCGAATTCCACTGCTTGAACGGAACACCATCTTAAGTATACCCATACATAGTAAAATACAGTGGTGGACTGAGGTCCCCAAGGCCCACAGGTGGAGTTAACTCTAGGGGCCCACCAACTGAGCTGTTTCTGGGCCCACCGGTGGCGTTTTTTTTAAGTGGTCCACCTGACAGCTACTGTAAATGACCTTACATGCCTCCTATACTCTGCATCTTGCTTTTTGCCTCTCTTTCTCTGCCTTTTTGCCTCTTCTGAGGATGTAAACGCAGTTATAAAATAACTCCAAGTTTACAATGCTCAGGGGCCCACCGTGCGTTCTCCTATTCCCCTGTGGACCAGTCCGAGTCTGATAACATACATATTGGCTTTAGCTGTTCTAACCCAAAATGTTCTCTAATGTGTTGTCACACTGACAGGGAAAAGAAGAGTTAAGCTGGTAATTAACTTTAGCTATCTTATGAAACTGCATTTACACACATCAGCAGCACAGGGTCTAGCGCTTGAAGCCCATTTATCAGCAATGTAATTTGTAATGTACTTGTTTCCTATTAGTGACACAGCTTAGTGGTTTGCAAAAGAAAACTATTTGTAACAATCTAACCGAGTAAAGACTGCACACGTTCTTTTTCAGGTCTGATGGCTGGGAAACCATGAGGAATAAATAAAAGCAGCATTCCCGGGTGCATGGTTAAAGTAGAATACTTGTTCTTGAACTAATTAAATAAAATGCTTAGGAAGAGTAGAAAGCATTAGTCACAATACAGGTTTAGAGCACACCGCTCATTATTCGTAACCCTAAACCTTATCTAATGCTTTGGAAGAAACTCCTAGGTACACTCATTCAACTGTCTAATATTATATTAGTGGAAGAGAAACCTCTGTATGCTGCCTGCCTGTGGTGACACCACTTCTAATTGACAACTAGGGACATCCATTGCTTACTTGTGTGTTCTATCAGTGAACTGGAATTAAGCACAGGATTAAGAGTCCCATGAGTACTGTTAGAATAATATCTAGACCCCAAAGGAAAGGAAAAACTAGTGCTGTCAGAGATAGAAAATGTAGGGGGTACCACTTTAGATAAGCAACTGCTCAGGTGCCCACTATCTCCTGTGAGTTAATTATAATTAGCTTTTTCACAGTACATTAGAAACACGTCCTTATAACTAGAAGAGTGAGATTAGATATCTTAGTAGTAAAACTTTTTAGACTAAGTGGCACAAGTCAATAAATGCTAAAATAAATTAAATAAATAAATAAATAAATAGAGTTGTGGTTAGAATAGGCCATTAATAGTACCAATGTGGGCCAGTCATCTGTTTTAAGGGGCTAGGATGTGTTTTGGCCCCTTCATCGTTTATTACAGTTTACTACAGCTCAATCCTATTTAATTGAAGTTCCAATATCAGGCACAGCCAATTACAAAAGTATGGCTTTGCACTAAGCAATGGAGGGGATTTAGCACTTGCTGGAGCAATGTGGGCCCCTTTAAACACCTGATGGACAGGACAGGACTGCTAAGAGTTGGACCCTCACCAAACTAACGTTGATGTCCCATTCAAAGGATAGCCCATCAGATAGAGTCGGAAAACCCTTTTACCCCTTCCTGACAGCCAGTCATAATAATGTGGCTCTACGTTTTTTCTTCCTCATCTTCCAAGAATCATAACTTTTTTATTATTCCATCTACACAGACATATGGGAAACCGAAAAAAAAATATAAGTGGGTTGAAATATGAAAAAAGTGTACTTGTGCCATATTTGCTATGTTTCTATGGTGTTTACCCTTCGACATACATTATTTATTACCTGTATTCTGCAGGTTGAACGGGTCATTTTCATTGTTCTGGCGAGAAATGCGCCAAAAGTGATCATTCTGCCTTTATTCCCTCTGTATGGCGCGTCATTCACGCATGTTTGGCACGAGGTGCACCAGACCCGACACATTGTAACGCGCCAGAGATGTAAGGGCGTATTGTAGGCGTGTCTCACCACATTCATAATAGACACATTTCTGAATGTGGGAAGACAAAACGAGGCACATAACTGCTCAAACAGCCAGACCAATTTAAATGTGTTTACCCTGAGCCTGAGTTGTCGTAGTGTAACTAGATTTGCCATTAGGGCATACAATGTCCATTATTTCCCAGCTTATACCAGTAAAATAATAAAATGTAATTTATGATAATTATCAAACGTAAAATTAAATTATATGAATTTAATAATAAATTACATGATATAAAATTATATAATATCCCAAAAATATAAAATGATCTCCTAAAATATGTATTTAAAATTAATATAATCTAAAATGAATTTAAATTTAAAGAATATAAATTGATGAAACCAATACAGCATCTACCATAAATCCTGTTCTCAATAAACTGTTTTAGCAAAATCTGGCATTTATTTAGACACATGTTTGGCGCATTACTAATGAAACAAAGTACCATGGTGCGCCAAAATATACGCTAGGCCATTTATGAGCGCACATTCTTCACTTTCATATATTCAGGTGCATTATACACTAAAAAAAGATGCAAAAAATGGTGTTGAGGTGCCAAGTTTCATATATGTCGCCCCAAGTTTCATACATGTCACCCACTATTTTTTACCGTATGGATTTCTATGCCATCCAACTAGTGTAGTGAGATGTTCGTTTATAGTTCTATAAAACTTTTCCCATCTAAGCTCAAAATCCATTAGCATAAAAAATGACATGTAAACCACAAATGGTGCCAAAAATGGAGCAATAAATATATACGTGAACATGGCCATAAAAATACCACAAATTATGCCACAATATAGGTGTGCAACCAACGATAACTTCTACTCTTGGTCTGTTCTGTCCTTCTTAGCACACCAGGTCCACACACTTTAAACATTTTATTTGGTTTGGGTCAGTAGACTTCTCAGTGGGTCTCAGGGGAGTATGTTTTTTCCCTGGATTACCCAGTCCAGACATTCTGCTTGCGTTGGGTTACGGCCTTAGGGTAGACAGTCTCCACCTTAGCACTTCCAGTCTACAGTCTCTACTTGTTTTGAGTGAATAAACCTGTCAGTATGCCTCCAGGCAGATGGTCTCTCACTGCTGGATACTCTGAAAGTGTCTGAACATGCTCAGTACAATCTGTCACATACATACATATGTGAAGTGAATTGTTGGTACCTTTCAGTTAAAGAAAGAAAAATGAACTACCGTCATTGAAATAACTCGAAACTGCCAAAAGTAACAATACATTTACATTTATTGAAAATCACCTTATAAAAATCAGACATTGCATTTGAATTGTGGTTCAACCACATAATTTTAAAAATCAAACTTATGAAACTAAAATGGACAAAAATGATCATACCCTTAACTTAATATTTTGTTGCACAACCTTTTGAGGCAAATGCTACAAACAATCGACATCTGTAGATCTCAATTAGACTCCTCCACCTGTCCACAGTTCTTTTGGCCCACTCCTCATGGACAAATTGCTCTAGCTGTCTCAGGTTTGACCGTGCCTTCTCCAGACTGCATGTTTCAGCTCCTTCCACAGATGTTCAGTAGGATTTAGGTTAGGAACCACAGAAGCCACTTCAGAACAGTCTTTGCTCTGAGACATTTCTGGATGTTTTGAATTCTTGATAGTTTTGAAACTTCATTGTACGCTTCAGAGATTCAAGACACTCTGTGCGAGATGAATCAAAGCAGCCCCAAAACATAACCAAACATCCTCCATATTCCATCGTAGGTACAATGTTGTGGTGCACATGAGCACATGACCTTCTCCCATGTCTCCTCTGATTTATCCAGGTGGTCACTGGCAAACTTACTTCAAATGGACCTGGACAAGGGCTTTCATGAGCAGGGGGACCTTGCATGCTCTGCAGGATTTTAATCCATGACGGTATACTGTGTTACTAATGATAATCTTTGAATCTATGTTCCCAGATCTATACAGGTTATTGACCAGATTTTCCTGTGTAGTTCTGAGTTGATTCCAGACCTTTCATCATTTTTTTTCTATTTTCTAATAATTACGCCAAAAGTTGATGCCTTCCCACCAAGCTGCTTGCCTATTGTCCTGTAGCCCATACCAGCCTTGTGCAGGTCTACAATTTTTTCCCTGGTGTCGTTAGATAGCTCTTTGATCTTGGCCATGATGGAGAGGTTGGAGTGTATGGACAGGTGTCTTTTTTAAAGGTAACAAGTTCAAATAAGTGCAATTAATTCAGGTAATGAGTGCAGAGTATGAGGGTTTCTTAAAGGTATTTGACAGAATTCTTGCAGGTTGGTGGGTGATCAAATACTTATTTTCCTGCAATAAAATTCATATTAATTAATTACAAATCATACAATGTGATTTTCTGGATTTTTTTTTAGATTCTGTCTCACAGTTGATGTGTAGCTACAATAAAAATTACTGTTCTCTCCATCCTTTGAAGGTGGGAAAATGTGCAGTGTATCAAATACTTACAGTGCCTTGCGAAAGTATTTGGCCGCCTTGAACTTTTCAACCTTTTGCCACATTTCAGGCTTCAAACATAAAGATATAAAATTTTAATTTTTTGGTAAAGAATCAACAACAAGTGGGACACAATTGAGAAGTGGAACGAAATTTATTGGATTTTTTAAACTTTTGTAAAAAATAGAAAACTGGGGCGGGCAAAATTATTCGGCCCCCTTAAGTTAATACTTTGTAGCGCTACATTTTGCTGCGATTATGTCTCTATCAGTTTTGCACATCGAGAAACTGAAATTCTTGCCCTTTCTTCCTTGGAAAACAGCAGTTTTCAACTCTTTCCACAGATTCTCGATTGGATTCAGGTCTGGACTTTGACTTGGCCATTCTAACTCCTGGATACGTTTATTTGTGAACCATTCCATTGTAGATTTTGCTTTATGTTTGGGATCATTGTCTTGTTGGAAGATAAATCTCCGTCCCAGACTCAGGTCTTTTGCAGACCAACAGGTTTTCTTCCAGAATGGTCCTGTATTTGGCTCTATCCATCTTCCCATCAATTTTAACCATCTTCCCTGTCCTTGCTGAAGAAAAGCAGGCCCAAACCATGATGCTGCCACCACCATGTTTAACAGTGGGGATGGTATGTTCAGGGTGATGAGCTGTGTTGCTTTTACACCAAACATATCGTTTTGCATTGTGGCCAAAAAATTTTGGTTTCATCTGACCAGAGCACTTTCTTCCACATGTTTGGTGTCTCCCAGGTGGCTTGTGGCAAACTTTAAATGAGACTTTTTATGTATACTGCTTTTTGGAAAAAGAGAATATGGGCTTTCTTCTTGTTTCTCTACCATAAAGGCCAGATTTGTGCAATGTACGACTGATTGTTGTCCTGTGGACATACTTTCCCACCTCAGCTGTAGATCTCTGCAGTTCATCCAGAGTGATCATGGGCCTCTTGGCTGCATCTCTGATCAGTCTTCTCCTTGTTTAAGATGAATGTTTAGAGGGACGGCCAGGTCTTGGTAGATTTGCAGTGGTCTGATAATCCTTCCATTTCAATATTATCGCTTGCACAGTGCTCCTTGGGATGTTTAAAGTTTGGGAAATCTTTTTGGTATCCAAATCCAGCTTTAAACTTCTCCACAACAGTATCACGGACCTGCCTGGTGTGTTCCTTGGTCTTCATGATGCTCTCTGCGCTTTAACAGAACCCTGAGACTATCACAGAGCAGGTGCATTTATACGGAGACTTGATTACACACAGGTGGATTATATTTATCATCATTAGTCATTTAGGACAACATTGGTTCATTCAGAGATCCTCACTGAACTTCTGGAAATGAGTTTGCTGCACTGAAAGTAAAGGGGCCGAATAATATTACACGCCCACTTTTCAGTTTTTTATTTTTTTACAAAAGTTTAAAATATCCAATAAATTTCGTTCCACTTTACAATTGTGTCCCACGTGTTATTGATTTTTCACAAAAAAAAATAAAAATTTTATATCTTTATGTTTAAAGCCTGAAATGTGTCAAAAGGTTGAAAAGTTCAAGGGGGCCGAATACTTCCACAAGGCACTGTATTTACCCCACTGTACAGTTTTCAGCTTGTGTATGTAAAAATAGTTCTGCATGTTGCCTGTATATCAGTATATCTATATTCCATAGGGTTAAATTCCCTGGGATTGCTATATAAAGGGAGGAGTGTCACCACCCCTTTACACTGTGACTAAGAACTGCTAGCGGCCTAAAACATGTTAGCAAGCGTGTGCCTAATTTTTTTCATGGAATTTATTATTCTACAATAACGTTTTGCTACCTTTTATGTGGATGGAATGCAAACATCGTTTTCTTTAAGCACTCAAAATTGCAATGGCTGAGAAGTCAACAGCCAGCTCTGAGCACCCTCCAAGGTAAACACACCAAGATTTTCTACAGAGCAGGAGTGGTAAGCACTTTAGAACTACTGTGTTGGACTTTAATCAATTGTCTTTCATCATTTGAAGTTTTCTATTTAAAAGAGTTGACATTTTCTTTTGGTACAGAATTCCAGTCCCATGTGAGCAAATACTGAAGTTAAATAATATGTTCCTGGCTGTCTGCAGAGAACTCTAGGGGAAGTTTACTTAAGACAAATTAAGACTATGGGCGACATGTATGAATCTCGCCACGTCGGAGCACATGTTTCCACCAGTTTTCCGGTGAAATTAGCGCCTGATTTATGTCGGTGCCGGGGCGCGCTCATACATACCATGTAAAGTCCGCCGCTCCTCGCCAGTATGTGAGGCGCAGTGCGGGACTTAGGCGCAGTGTGGGACTGCGCCTAAGATTCGCCGCCCGAGGAGGTGCGCTCATACATATCATGTAAAGTCCGCCGCGCCTCGCCAGTGTGTGGCGCGTAGTGCGGGGCTGCGCCTAATATTCACCGCCCGAGGAGGTGCGCTCATACATGCGGGGAAAAGTTCACCGCGCCTCGCCAGTGTTTGGGGCGCAGTGCAGGACTTAGGCGCAATTCCTATATCGCAATTCCTGATGTTGCACCGGTCTCTGCGACAAACGCGTTGTTAGGGATTTGATTGATTTATGTTTATAGAAGGTTTCAGCTCTTTTTCAGATAATAGTTTACACCTAATAAAAATGATTTTTTTAATCATACTCCATGCCGCACGGCGCTGAGAGCCGAGATTTCATTGCCCGATCTGTCCATAGACTATAATGGGACAAGTAGCTCGCGCTCTGATTGGCCGGGATAGCCAAGCCCCCGCTAGCTCAGCTAATCAGCTCTTTTCTGCATTTTTACTGTATTTTGAACTGCCTTTGAATTTGATTGGTCAAAATTTCTCCATAGGTTATAATGGGTCCCTGTCGCTCCTATTCTGATTGGACAAGATTGCCAAGCCCCCGCTAGCTCAACCAATCAGCTCTTTTCTGCATTTTTACTGTATTTTGAACTGTCCCGCCTTTGAATTTGATTGGTCAATACTTCTCCATAGGTTTTTAATGGGTTCCTGTCGCTCCTATTCTGATTGGTTGGTTTATGCCGACCAATGAGAAGCGCTTACAGAATTTGAATTACTGTATTTCCTGGCAATTTCCAATATCCTAATTCCTGATGTTGCGCCGTTCTAGATTTTTGGAAAGTGATTTTTTTTTTAATTAAATAAGGTTTAAGCTCTTTTTCTGATAATGTTTTACGCCTTTATAAAAGCGATTTTTTTTAATCAAACTCCATGCCGTACGGCGCTGAGAGCCGAGATTTCTGTTGCAATCTTCTATATATTTCCTCTCATGTTCCGTTCTCGCTTCAATTCGCCTCCGCCGGATCATTTAGACCAGAATCAACCAGGTCTGCCTGTCGGAGCTGCCGAGCGCTGCACTGCGCCGCACTTTGCCGACCCGCGATCGTATATGCCTCGGAGTTTTCGAGCGCGCCGTGTCCCGCCCCAGAACGTCCACACCGCGCCCATTGCACGCCCCCTTAATGCGAGGCGCAGCTGAAAGTGGCGAACGCTGCGCCTAACATCGCATCCCTGCGTCCGACAGGGGATTCGGGCCGGTGAGGAGCAGGATACGCCAGAAAACAGGTGAAAAGCCCGTTCATACATGTCACCCTATGTTCACACTATTAATAGAGGTTCCTTTTGGATCCTCATTTGATAATGCCATTAGGTGTAACAGTCCATAATACTGCGCTATTCTTCACATTAAAACAATGAACACCATGACATAACTTGACAGACCCTGATATAAGTTAATGGGGTCTGCCGAGTATTATTGGCGCCTATCATTTCCCATTATGGTTTTCACTATAACAGAAACCATGCGAACAGAGCCATGTACATCTTTCATTGAAGTCAATAATAAATGCGTAATAATCTGATAACCCTCTCCCAGACTTTTGTTATTTACCTCTATGGCTTCAAATTAATGTGAAATATTACATTTTCACTGAAAATGCGCATACAGTACAGTCTTGTAACTGTATTATTGTAATTAAAATATAACTACAATTAGCGAGCAGTGCTTTAGTGTGCTGATGCAGATAATGATAATAACTTGCCAAGTACTTTACAATTAGAAAGTCAATAAAACAAAACAATTTCCCAAAATTGCAATACAGTACAATAAAAAAAACAATTCAAAATGTGTAATATTGTGATTCCAACCAAAACGACTTATGGAAACTGCAGCTAAATCCTTCTAACAGACAAAAAGCTGTGATGTTGTTGTATATAGACTGACATACATGATGATGAGATGTTGTATAGAGACTGACAGACATGATGATGAGATGTTGTATATAGACTGACAGACATGATGATGAGATGATGCTGTATATAGACTGACAGACATGATGATGAAATGTATATAGACATAAAGACATGATGAGGAGATGTTGTATATAGACTGACAGACATGATAATGAGATGCTGCTGTATATAGACTAACAGACATGATAATGAGATGCTACTGTATATAGACTGACAAACAGGATGATGAGATATATATAGACTGACAGACATGATAATGAGATGTTGTATATAGACTGATAGACATGATGAGGAGATGTTGTATATAGAATGATAAAAAAAATGATGAGATGTTGTATATAGACTAACAGACATGATGAGATGTTGTATATAGACTGACAGACATGATGTGAGATGTTATAGCTGCAATATAAACGGAATAGGCATGATGATGAGATGTTGCTGTATATTTATAGACTGACAGACATGATAATAAGATGCTACTGTATATAGACTGACAAACAGGATGATGAGTATATGCGTGAATATATGAACTGTGACAGGAACATGATAATGAGATGTTGTATATAGACTGACAGACATGATGATGAGATGTTGCTGTATATAGACTGACAGACATGATGATGAGATGTATATAGACTGCAGACATGATGATTAGATGTTGTATATAGAATGATAAAAAAAATGATGAGATGTTGCATATAGACTAACAGACATGCTGAGATGTTGTATATAGACTGACAGACATGATGCTGAGATGTTGCTGCATATAAACGAATAGGCATGATGATGAGATGTTGCTGTATATTTATAGACTGACAGACATGATGATGAGATATATATAGACAGACAGGATGATGAGATGTATATAGACTGACAGACATGATGAGCAGATGTTGTATATAGACTGGCAGACATGATGATGAGATATATATATATATATAATGACACATACAGGATGATGAGATGTATATGCGTAGACTGACAGACATGATGATGGGAAGTGTATATAGATTGACAGACATGATAATCAGATGTTGTATATAGACTGAAAGACAAGATAGATGTTGTATATAGACTGACAGACATGGTGAGAAGATATTGTATATAGACTGAAAGATTTGTCAAGGAGATGTATGTAGTTAGACAGACATGATGAGGAGATGTTGTATATAGAGGGACAGATATGAGGATATGTTGCTGCATATGGGCTGACAAACATGATACTGAGATGTTGACCACTATTTTTCCTATACCTCCACATCCATTCAAAAAAATATTAAAAGTTAATAAAATATGGTGCAATTAAAAATATGACTTTTCCCACAAGCAAGTTTTTATACAACTATAATAGAAGAATAAGATTTGTATTGTAATAAAATGTGCTATTTTTGTGCATAGGAAAGAAAAGTATACATATTTAGTTTTGTTGAAATGGTACTGATTAAAGTTTTCACATTAATTATGCTGCACAATGAATGGCACAAAATGTAAAATGCAAACAATCAATTGCAAATTAGTTGTTTTTTCCATTGCTCCAGAAAGAGTTAATAAAAATGACTTAATAAATTATATATACAGTATATACCAAAATGCCAAAATTCTCTAATCTGTAAATATAGCTGAGTACAAAAAACAAATAGGTCCTCATGTTGCTACAGCTATAAAAAGTTATGGCTTTACATGCAGCAACATAAAAAAAATTTTTTTTTCCATAAACTGTACTATTGTAGTGAAAAAGTACCAAAACTTAAAAAATAAACCCACTACATATTTGGCATTGCTGTAATTGTACAGCAGAATAAAGTCCCTTTGGCATGTACCATCTACAGGTTATAAACACTGCAGATCAGATATACCTCTTCGTTTTAATTGTATTTCCCAAAGGTAGTTGCCCCTTTCAGCAGGATAATGTATGTCAAAATTGGCTAGGAATGGTTTGAGGAGCATAGGAGCAAAGAGTACAAGATTCTGATCTCAATGTGATCAAAAATCTGTGGGATGTACTAGAATAATAAGTCTGATCCATGAAGGCCTTAAAAGATCTGCTAATGTCTTGGACCTAAATACCACAGGACACCTTCAAAAAGTTTTGGAGGTTTCATGCCTCAGTGGCTCAGAGCTGTTTTGGAAGCATGTGGAGGACCTACACATATCAGGAAAACCTTTTTTCCCAGTTTTTTGTTTTTTTTTATTGTGCAAAAAACACTGTGGCCAGATGCTTTCTAAAAGACTCTACTGGTTTGTTTTTGCCTTTATTTGTGTCGTTGGTGTTCATTGATGTTTATTGGTGTCTTATTTCTAGGTTTGGCTATATTTCAGATTTTTTTCTATAGGTTTCTTTGCATGAATTGAAAAACACCTGAAAAAACATGTCAAAATTGCACCATTGAAAATAAAAAATTGTCACCAAAAATGATAATAAAAAACATATGACATTCAGGACGTTTTCCACTTGACAAGATGTGCAGATAAAAACTATGAGTAAAGGAGGCTGAAAAGGACTCAACCACTGACTAGACGGTGAAAATGGGTTTTATATGTATAGATAGAGACAAAGGGCGACATGTGTGAACTGGGCTGCCCCAGTTTCCTGGTGTACTTTGAGCCAAAAAGAATGTATGAACAGGTGCACTCCAAACTGCGATAAGTCCCTTTGTAATGCGCCAAAGATCATTTTTAATGCGCCAAAGTATAGGGGCATTCTGGGGGCGTGTCGCACCACATTCTTAGAAGTATACATGTTTATGATTCTTTGATGTCAAATCTAAGTGCAGAACAGTTAGAACAGTCAGGCAAGGTTAAAGGTGGTGTCTGAGCCAGACCTGTCGTATTGGCACTAGACTGCGCCTGTATGTATGACCTGCAGAAGAACAGGTTCATACATACAGGCGCAGTCTATATTACCTTAAAGCTATTTAGAACTGACCTGTCAGTGCCAGGATTCATACATGTTGCCCAAAATTTTATTGGCACTAACAATTAGATAAGGGAACAATATTTAACAATGAATACTGGATATTGATGTGGAGGTAAGCATCACTTATTTTTCCCTCATTTAACTATAATTTTCAATCCTCTTAATGTTCAGTACAGCAGAAAAAGGGGCTGCACATATGAAAGCTGTAAAAAAAGAAGTGGTCAAAATTTTTAAAATGCAACTAATTGTAAATTTGTTTTATTTAAAAGATTATTCCCATCTCCTTATCTCTGGGTTAGGAGATGGGAATGAACCAGCAGCAGAGAATGGAGAGGTGTTCGCGCATGCGCACTACTCTCAGTTCATTTTAATGGTGTTACGATGTGGTCTCTGCTCTGGAGCGCAGCCGCGCTCATGTTTCCCAACGCTACTCCCTTTTGCACTCACCTCTCTTTTCTCCTGTACTTCCCGCTGCTCCTGTTCATCACTGTCATGCTTGTACCCATTCCTAGGGCGCGTCTGCTTTTCAAGTTTTAAAGGATTAGTGCACCCTTGACCTCAAATCAACTCCCATTGACTCCTTTATTGGGACACCTCTCCCATCTTCCCTTCCAGGTTATTGGTGTTCCTACACCTGTGTTTTACCATAATGCCAGCATTTCATGTTGTATGGTTTTGACCTTGGCTTACGAACTTCTGAATAACTTCTGCCTGCTGTGACCTCCTTGCCTGTAACCCTAACACACTTCTGGCTGCTCCTTTTGTACTTCGTTAGTACATCAGCTGTCACCGCAATGGGCCACATCAGGAGTTGTAACCTGGGAGTGTTCCTAAGCCAAGTCCATCCAGCCTTGTGACGGGCTCTGGTGAATACTGGGGGGCTTCTCAGACTCCACTCTCTGCCGTGGTTATAGTCATCTCTCGCGGATCCACCACCTGTCTTGTGAAAAATGTGAGTTCCGATTCCAGTTGAGTGAGTGTGCTCTGCTGAACTCAGAACTCCCATTGCAATGAACAGAGAGGGCAGTATATGTGCGACAATCTCTCCATAGGAGTTTGGCAGCCTGTTCTCAAGATAAGTGAGGGTCCTAGACTTCAGACCTGAACCCATCAGACTTTTATGACACATTCTCTCGATAGTCTGTTAACAAAATACATACAGTGCAATAAAAAAATCTGTAAAATGACCATAACTAATTTTTCTAAACAAGCATGAAAATACGTGGCATTTCCTTGGATTGTCTATGTATTCAGAATACCCTGTATTGAGGGGACTCTCTTTAAAACTTTAACGGAAAGTAATTCTAAAATTGGCTTAGTGTCTGTTTTTATTTTTTATTTTTTTTACTTTGCTAGAATTTCATCAAAAAAAGAGATTATGGGCCACATGTATGAAACTGTTTAGGTCTTAAACTCACTCTTTTGCCCATAGTAATCTATGGGCAAAAAAGTGAGTTTAAGACCTAAACAGGTTCATACATATGGCCCTACTATGCAAGATGGCGAGAGAGAATCATTATATTGGCTAGTCTATTACTTTTGTTATTTTAGAACCTTTTCCTTTGAATTTTGACCAATCATTGTCTGATATAATATAATAATGGTGGCAGATGCCCATTTCAGTATAAATCTGAATTACAGTCCACTGTTACCTCTAAACTTTCTTTGTTGTAGTGATTTGCATTGCACAATGAAATCAAGTGTCAAAAATCTTAATGCAATGATAAGTTCCTCTGAAAACAAAGACACTTGATATCAAAATAAATGAATATTACTTTTCTGAAATATTCATTCCTTTTCTCATCCTCTTTTAGAATTATGAGTACATCAATATTTTACTGTTGTGGGATATATCTGTTTTATGCACTCTGACTACATAGCAATATAAAAGAAAGAGTAATTCTAAAGTAGGCCCCAAGCATTAATATTTGAACAAGCTAAGGCAGATGTTTGTGCCAAGGAGAGTACCATAATGGATGCTGCAATTAACTGCAAGGTCCTTATGGCAGAGCTCTTGGGCACACTTTTACTTGATGTCTCTTGAAGTGGCAGCTAATGTCCTGCTCTGCAGGAAATGTTTTGTTGCACCTGGGGAGTAAATATTGTTACTTTCATATCTAGTGATAGAAGACCCACAAGACCCACAATTGTTGCTATGTGTTCTGAGCAATGGCATAATCAATTTTATTGTTTGTCTTTTTATTGCTGTAAAAAAATAACGCTTATATTTCTGTGTCCCTGCTGTTTGGGAAGATGAGCAAATTGTTTTTGAGCATACAGAATTTATTTTTCTGTAATAAAGCCAAGTGATCATGCTGGTAACCCATTCTGATGAGTTTTACAAATCATGCAAAAGTGACAATATATTCTACATACGAATGGACCAAAGTACGAAGACATTTCTAAATAAAACATTTGTGAAATCACTAAATATAGAGAGATTTTCTCTGTAATTTTAATTATTTATAATTTGTAGCTGAACAGGCAGATTGGCTTTATATGTCAGATGTTACTTCTTCTTCTCCTTGTGCTAAGCTATGCCTGATAATGTTTTTGACAGCTCCCATCTCTCTTGCACGCCTGTTCTTTTTTTCTTGTTCCCATTTTCCTCAAACTGCTCTAACTGTATGCCACATCCCTGCCACATGGCTTTGAATGTGTGTAATGAAGCTTATAATTTCCTTTTTCCTTTACAGCATTGTAGCCTTGACCATATTGCTTGCTTCAGAATTGCTTAAAGGGAACCTGTCACATTGTGCCCGCCTTGCTGAGGGCAGCACAAGCTAGTGTCAGAACTGCTGTTTCCTGCGCTGTGTCCCTAATTCTGTAAGATGCAGCAGTTTTAGAGCATTTACCCCTTAAATCTTATTCATGAGCAGGTGTTAGCTCCACCCACCAAAGGCTAGCTCCGCCCACTGACAGTTATTCACATGTTTCTACCTATTCAAAGTAATAGGTTTATCAGTTGAGGTGGGCGGCGCTAGCCTCCGATTGGCCTGGTTTGAAAAGAACTAACACTCTGAAGGACTCTTCGAATGACTCTTCTGACTGAAAACTGCAGATTTGAGCATTAAATACACGAAAACTACAGTATCTTACAGAATAAGGGACACAGCGCTGGAAACAGCAGGTCTGACACTACCTTGTTTTGTCCTCAGCCAGGGGGGCATAAACTATGTGACAGGTTCTCTTTAAATGTGAATATGGCTCAGCTTTAAAGGGGTATTACTACCACATTGATTAGGATTAAAGAGAACCTGTCACATAGATTATGCCCCCCTTGCTGAGGACAGCACAAGCTAGTGACAGACATGCTGTTTCCAGCGCTGTGTCCCTTGTTTTGTAAGATGCTGCAGTTTCAGAGCATTTAATGCTCAAATCTTATTCATGAGCAGGTGTTAGTCCCGCCCACCAAAGGCTAGCCCCGCCCACTGACAGTTATTCACATGTTTCTACCTATTCAAAGTAATAGATTTATCAGTTGAGGTGGGCGGGGCTAGTCTCAGGTGGGTGGGACATGAAAAAAACTGACTCTTTTCATGACTCTTTTCTGGCTGAAAACTGCACATTTGAGCCTTAAATATTCTTCAACTCCAGCATCTTACAGAATAAGGGACACAGTCCTGGAACCAGCATGTCTGTCACTAGCTTGTGCTGTCCGCAGCAAGGGGGGCATAAACTGACAGGTTCTCTTTAAACTTGTAGCCAAAGGGAAATAAAGGCTATGGCCAAATACATTGCTGTTCTTATTTTGCTTTGTATCAGAATTAGAACAGTTCTTATCTCCTGCTTGTTTACACAAACTTCTCTAGTTACCAACCACCTCTCATAACCAGAATGGCTATGTCACTCAATGCTATGTCTTTTCAGCAGGATGGAGCTTCTCGGTTTCTGATCTTATCTTTCTACTGAGAGAAACTTTAACCCTCATAGTTTCTGACTTGGGAGCAGCTTTATACCAGTCTATTAGGTCTGCAAAACCCATTTACGTGTAATTATATCAAAGATTAAAAAAAATTCACTTAGCCGCTTTCAGTGTGTCTTGAAGCTAGAAGCTTCCTTTGATGACAAATACAGCTCTGCTAGATCACATTTCTGGCCAGACATACTGCTTAAACTGTGTCATTGTGTTTCACATCTCATCTATCAGCTTTGTCCTTGTAACAGACACAGTAAGATATAGGACCTAGCAGAGATGAAGGGTGGCATGTATGAAATTTGATGTTTAAAACACAATTTTCATGCGCAATATAATAGCCTTGAATGCGCCTGATTTATGAACCCGCTCTACTGCATTCTGGCGCTAGTACGACATTTCTGGCTCAGGTATACCCCTTTGAAAGTGGTTTACCTGTTCCAGCAGTACTGCGCCTAGAAATGCTTTAGCAAAGCTATAAATCTATAGCTTCGTACGGTTCTAGTGCGCCCCACCTCCCACACACCCCCTGACATCAGGCGCAGGACAAAGTGCCACGGGTGCTCTGCACTGCGCTTGATATTGGCGTGTGGGACATTTAAAAATGTAGAGAATGGGGCTGCGCTGGATATCGGGCTGAAAAGACACCAGATATCTGGTGCAGCCCCGTTCATACATGCCGCCTGAAATATCAACCACTGCTGTAGACCTGCCTACAGCTTGCACACGAAGTGTGAGCCTGAAGATGTAGTGAAGAGTAAAAACTGCCAGATGGAACAACCCTTTTAAGACAATTTTACCTAGCAAATATATTTGTCATATTTTAAATACATAGTATTCTACATATTTGCAGAAGAATAGTTAGTTGTTGAATGTGAGAGCCGTTGATCTGGTCAATGATCTGTGCCCAAACCTCAAAGGCAACAAGTGTGTAATAATGTATTTGCTGATCTTTCGAAACTGAGACATAAATGCAAAATATAGTCCTCAAATACTATTGCCATACAGAACCCAAATAATGTCATCATACAGTAAGCAAAGCACACTGTAGTAAAATATTATTATTTAATATTATTATTAATAATATATTACAGGTTATATAATGATAACAATAATACTATGAATAATACTACTAATAAGAATAATAACAACAATATATTACACGTTAACTGATAACAATATTAACAAAATTACATGTTATGTAATATATTGCAATATATTATAAAAAAATATTACAAATTATAGTTACTATATTTCTGAAGAAGCGTCATCCATCCAACGATCTGTTCTGATTGCACGATTTGTAGTTTGGAAAGAACTATTTTCCCAAGTATGAGAGTATATGGGTTTTTTGTTTTCCTCTAGATCAACACTGCAGGATTTTAGGCTGAACTAAACTATTTAACTGTATGGCAATATTATTTGGGCACTGTATTGTGGCATTGTTTAGGCTCTAAATGACAGTATTCAAGGTTGTAATAAATAATTTCAGGACCCCTTAGGGTATGTTCACATGGCTTATTTAGCTGCGTATTTTGGCGCGCATTTCACCACGTGTTGTGCGTTATATGTGGCGAAATGCGCACCACAATTATGATAATTCTTAGTGGGGGGGGGAGAATTTGAAATGTCAATTGTTAGCGGTGATTAAACGCCACTGAAAATGGATGTCTATGGGATCGCCCACCTCCCCCACCCCCCATGCTTTAGAATTGGTTCCAAAACACACAGTGTATATTATGCGCCGTAATAAGCCGTGTGAACATACCCTTACAGCCAAAGCATCTGGGCACCTTGGCTATTACCGGTTCCTGTCTTGCATCATATTACCAGGCCCCTTTTTAAAAAAATAAATAATCACGACCTCTGACAGCAGTATTGGCTATACTGTCCTCATGGTTAATCTGACAGTGTTTGTTAAGAGGTTTGTACTGGGACTTTATTAAAATTGTTGATATTTTTAGGCACTGCATGTCAGATACACTTGAGCACTGTATGCTACAATAGGATACTGTATGGTGGAATTAGTTTTACACTGCATGGCAATATGATTTGGGCTAACTGTTATATTAAGTGGCTTCGGTTCTGTGCCCTAAAAGTTTTATTCTATACTCTAGTAATGCCCCTAAAGAGAGCTTATGTGCTAGCAAAAATGTAGTCTTTTTCTTCAGTAGTTGCTGACTTGTTGACTGAGCTGTTGTTTTGACAACTTTTAAAGCCTCACTTTATTATAGCCTATACACATGATAATCTCTTATATAGCTATAATGCTTGCAAGTACCTATTATGTACGAACATTTACAAAAACCCTAGAATTAACCCATTGAAAGCTGGAATACTCCCACAGTAAAATAAACTTCCCTATCTAACTTCAATGGTAAACATATTTTTTGTCAAAAAGCACAAGTCACATTTCAGTGAAGAAAATGACTGATGGGAGTTGTGAATGATGTCTATAATTAGAAGAAATTATTTATTGAAGTCTACTAATTTGTGAAAACATAATTGCAAACTAAATGCCAGGATGCTTTTAGTATAATTGCTCTATGATGATCCGCTTTTTCATTTTATGGACAATTAAAAAGAGAACAAATGTATTAAAAAAAAAAACTTCTATCTATCAGTGAAGATAAAACCTTATTTTGTAATGTCATGGTGGAGATGTTGGTTTGGCCAATAATTGTACCAGTGGCATCACAATAAGGAATGCTTGTTTAAAAGTAAAAGTATATATTAGAAGTATGTACTGTAATAAAATTGGTTGATTTTAAAAGTACAAAGTTTTTCATACACAGCACAAACCCTTCATTGCATTAAAGTCATTTAACTTAGCCACCTTTACGGAGGAGGAGAGAGATTTAAATCTGGCTTTTGGCACCAGTCACAAGAAAAAAAATCTGCTGATGTTTGTAAGAAAAAAAAAAGACTAAAATACTTGGGAAAAAATTTTTAAAAAATTTCTGTATATGATATTTTTAGCCTGACCCATACTATTTGAAAAGTAATGAACCTAGCTTTCTCCTAAAAATGTTTTTAAGCTTTGCATTGTTACCTTCACAAACAAATTTTTGGGTTTCAGAATCCCCCTGAAGGGGATATTTTGGGGTAAAGGGTTTTTTTATACAATGAAATAGTCATCACAGCTTATGTAACATCAAAATTTTGGGGTTGTGACCTAAAAAATAACCAAGTACAGCCATCAATATAAAAAGCTCGGGAAAAAAAGTGAGTAACCCCTAATAAAAAGGGACAAATTGTGCCCAAATTTCCCAATATTTTTTTGGGTACCTTTTTTTTTTTCCACACTGCCAAAAACTGCCCCGGAGCTGGATTTTCATAAGCCCCACGGGTTTGCACCCCTGAAATTTTTCTTCCACCTGACCCAGGGAGCGGGGGTTTTAAAAGACCTTGCACTCCACCCCTTCTTTTGATCATTGTTATTTTAAAATATATATAATTTTAAATTTATATATATAAATTATTTATTTATAAATATATAAATTAAACACAGTCCCCTCTTACTCTTTTCCGACTTACTGCCCCCTATTACAAACGGAACTTATGGGGGGGGCGCTTTTAACACTGAGCCCCGATGAAAACCCAAGTGCCAGCATCCCAAGCTGAAATGGATACGAACGTTAGTGAAATCTTGTGAAAAAGGCCAAGACAGAAAAAAAAAAATGTAAAAACTGTTCCCCTGCACTACCCAAAACTAAAAAACCCCAAAAAATGATTATAATAAATATATAATAAATTTATTAAAAAATAATTATATTTTATTTTTTTATATATTATATTAAAAATAAAATATATTATTAATATATTTTTATTAATTTATATATATAAACAAAAATTATGAAAAAATATATATATAATAAATTTAAATATTTATAAAATATTATAATAACAACAATTTAAAAACATGATTGCTGACCCTTGTGTCACAGCTACATTGCTGGAACATTATTTAATATAAAAATATTATATATTTTTTATATTTTAAAATTATATATATATATTATTATGCAATATCTATGAACACAAGATAAAAAAAACATAACAGTTTTAATCCTAGAGAAGGAATAAAGAATAAGGCGAAGTCTGGTGTAAAATGAAAAATGTTACAAGAAATAATATAACAAACAGGCAAACTATCTCAGTGCTGCAGGCTTCCCGAAATTCACGGCGTGGCAGCCGATTTCAGGATGTTTGGGAAATTAAAAAACAGTTCAGACTGTCTTTTTAGTCGATAGGAGAGAAAAATATGCGAAACAAGCAATTTATAAATATAGCAGCACAGACAACATTCTGGAGAGTTAAAGCCTTCAGAGCAGACTTTCAGGGAAAGTAGTGGAGAAGCACATAATAGGAAATCATTTGAAGTACAGTAAAGGTAGTGGAACTGCTGAGACTTCACTGCAAGTAAAGAAAAATAATGATGAAAATATATAGTTACATAGTTAGTACGCTTAAAAATAGACATATGTCCATCAAGTTCAACCAAGGGGGAGGAAGGATGTGGATTAAGGGAGGAGGATAGGGATTTTTTTAGCTTTGTTTTCTCTGCTGATGAAGACTTTGGAATCCATAAGGCAAGAAGCAATGTGCCCTAAAGGAAGATTTCATTCCGGATCCCAAAATTGTCAAAATTACATATGATATATGTAAAATCACAGTTACCAGAATCATATGAGTCATATCATGGTACATGCATACATCCAGGATCAGTTTTTATCCCTATTTCTGGCTTGTCCACTTCCTGGCAAGACATAATCTAGAATTAGCAAGTTGATTTTGATTAATTAATTCAACCAGAATTTCCAACAGGTAACATGTATGAACAATAAAATGAATATATCAAGGGTAATGTTAATCATACATAGCCTGTTTTACCGAAAATAAGACACCCCCGAAAATAAGACCTAGTGCATTTTTTTATGCAATTCAGAGTTTGGCTGCTTATGCTGATGTTTGTGATGAAATCACTACAGTAATTTAATACATGTTGATGTTTTGTTCAACAATAAATGTGAAAATTTTCGTTTATTAAAAAAAAAAAAATCCCCTAAAGATAAGTCTTAGCTCGTCTTTAGGAGCAAAAAATTAATGTTAAGACCCCTGTCTTATTTTCGGGGAAACGGTTTTAAGATAATGTGTGGGTTTGACAGCTATCTGCCCCAACCATCCCAAAAACATGTAGGCTAAATTGGTTAGTTTATT
>JAODAL010059598.1:0-21389 GCA_025379985.1 Phyllomedusa bahiana
CAAAGTGGTACATCCCCTCTATCCTAGATTCCCCTCACAAACTCTTCTTCCCCACCCCATCTATCGCTCACCCCCACTCCATCTATCCCTCACACCTACTGAAACCTCTCTCCTCCACCCCATCTATTCCTCACCCACACTGCAACCTCCCTCCCCATCCCATCTATCCCTCATCCCCACTGAAACCCTTCTCACCACCCCATCTATCCCTCACCCCCACTCAAACTCCTCTCCTCCACCCCATCTACTCTCCCACTCTAAATCCCCCTCCACATCTGTAGTACATGGCCTGGGCGTGGATGGAGGAGAGGAGAGATGGAGTTGTAGTACAGATGGTGTTCTTACCCCCTGAGGCGCCCATAATGTTGTGCAGGAAGCAGGAGGCAGATGCAGAGTTAACAGTGCAAAACATCAACTAATCCTTTTTATTTACTGGCAAGTTGACATACATAGCACCTCTCACTTTCCATCAGGTTGCAATCCTTCCTCCACCAGTGCTGCAGTTGGCAGCCATTAGAGTTCCCTTCTAAAACTGTCCCTTATGTGGACTGCAAGGAGCACTCTAACCTCAGGAGAACTGACATCCTAGCGATTTTTCCCAAAAGACTACAAGGGGATAGCAGAGTGACCAAAGGAGAACTGGATTTAGATGGACCAGGTAAGAGGCAACATTCTGGACACCATCTGCTCGGTAGGCCAGTGGGGGACTTCCTATGCGCTACCTCTCGTGTACACACTTCCCAGTGTACCTGTTCCAAGGGAGACTCCTTCCACAAAATTCTATAGTTCCCTGTAGAGGTCCATGGCCAGTAAACAGTGCTCTGGACCTGCCAGCTGCAGTCTGGTGGAGGCCCAGGCTTCCAAAAGGGTTAAGGAGGGCTCTTCATCTTCTGGAGTCCGGCCATTGCTCCAGACTCCAGGACTGTGTCAGAACACTGAACACTAACACTCCACCAGAATTTCATAGATAACTAAACTAAGCCTAATTTATAAACTTTGGAATTTACTTCCACCTACCTCCCCCCTCCCACTAGTCTCCATGCTAACCTACTCCTCTCATGGCTGCAAGCTGAACACTAGCATATTTGGTAACATCACAGTGACTTAGCAGATATTCACTCTCCTCATAATGCAGCTTGTTCCAGACATAGCATATCCTAAAGCTCATCCAAGGGTCACCAGTGCCTGCAATGAACGCAACACCTGACACTTCAGTACACTTAGTCATCATTATTATCTTACTGTGCAAACGACATCTTACTGTGCAAAATAGCATGTTATAGTAACAGTAAACTGTAACAGTGGTTTAGCATAAAATAATACAGTAGTATACACAAAGGGCGACATGTATGTTTTTTGGCGCCCAAACAACATTTTTTTTGGTGTGTATTAGTAGCGTAGAATGTACCCAGACACACTCACACTCATCTCCACTCTACACACACCCAGGCACACTCACACTCATCTCCACTCTACACACACCCAGGCAACCACACTCATCCTCACTCTACACACACCCGGCACACTCCCCTCATCCCCACTCTACCACACCCAGGCACACTCACACTCATCCCCACCACACCCACCCGGGACACTCACACTCATCCCACTCACACACACCCAGGCACACTCACACAACCCCCCTCTAACACACACCCAGGCACACTCACACTCATCTCCACTCTACACACACCCAGGCACACTCACACTCATCTCCACTCTACACACACCCAGGCACACTCACTATCATCCCCACTCTACTCACCAAGGCACACTCACACTCACCCCCACTCTACACACACCCAGGCACACTCACACTCAGCACCACTCTACACACACCCAGGCACACTCACACTCACCCCCATCTACACAAAACCCAGGCAACCTCACACTCATCCCCTTACACACCCCCGGGGACACTCCCACTCATCTCCACTCTACACACACCCAGGCACACTCACACTCATCCCCACTCTACACACACCCAGGCACACTCACACTCATCCCCACTCTACACACACCCAGGCACACTCACACTCATCCCCACTCTACACACACCCAGGCACACTCACACTCACCCCCACTCTACACACACCCAGGCACACTCACACTCATCTCCACTCTACACACACCCAGGCACACTCACACTCATCTCCACTCTACACACACCCAGGCACACTCACACTCACCCCCACTCTACACACACCCAGGCACACTCACACTCACCCCCACTCTACACACACCCAGGCACACTCACACTCATCTCCACTCTACACACACCCAGACACACTCAGTCCCCTTACCTCACCCACACACATAGGCCTCGTTCACACGGCTTATTCTGGGAAGGATTCCAGCCGTACTGCGCGCCGTATTTGCGCTCCAATATGGCTGGAATCCGTCCCAGTCATTACGGTAATCCACTGCTCTCATAGAGAACTATGGATTCCGTCGCTCCTCCCCGCTTGGCGAATCCGCTACGGGGGGAGAAAGTGACATGCACATTATTTATGGCGCGTACGCACCTTGAATAATGAAAATAATGAATGTCTATGGGGCCGGCGAGCTGCTAGACCCCCGCCCCGCCTCCCCCTGCACGGCAGCCGGCGTAATTGAGGGTCGAAATCCGTCCCCGCAATTACGTCGGCAATAAGCTGTGTGAACATTACCATACACTATATACTCACACTCTCCTCTACCCACACACTCAGACACACTCACCTGCTGCAGAGTCCTAGCTCATTTCCTATGAGCCTTTTAGAATATTTCCTCTAGTGCACCAGACCCCACTAAGTCTCGACATCACTTGTTTGACCAATTCCTGATAAGAAAACTCTGAAATCTTCCCAGAGCTCCATGCCTTGCCGTTAGGAAGGTCAATCGACTGTGAAGGCCCCTGAGCAATTACCCTTTATTTTCAGGCACATGGGCAATAGAGAGATGTTGGAGCTTATTAGTAACCACCATCCTGTTACACTGGGGTCCTATATTAGGGCCACATACCAAAACAGCAGAACACTCTTTTCTGTTCTCAACACAGCACTCGTCATTGGGGGTCTTTTATGATAATTATAGAGCCAAAAAAAATATTGGAACTAAAGAAGAGATTATTCATCGCATCACACAAATAGCACATTGGCGTGTGCCCAATGCAACGTCGTGCTAACAGGCCGGGGTTATTTAATCTGGTTGAAGGAGAAAGAAGCGGCTCAATCCGTCTCTGCAGCAGGAAAGATCTTTATGTCTCAGACTTCAGACATATTCCAGCCATCAATTTCTAGCAAGGTTCTGCGTTCCTCAACCCCTGCAGCAATACATTCTTCTTGGCTATGCAGGAACAAATACAGACATTGAATTAAGAAGAGTTCTGGGGAGAGTATTCAATACTGGGAATATGCAAAAGCAATAAAAAGCAGAACAAATGTTACCTCGAATATTTAGATTTTCGGTTGTTTTTCTGAGCTGTGAAATTCTTTTAACCATAAATCAACGGGAGTTGGACAGATGCCATTATTTTTAAGCTTGCTGGATTTAGGGAAAGTTCATACACACTGGGCCCAACACCAAACCAAATGCGAACTATAAATGAACACTGAGACCGGGTTTTTATTAAAGTGGTGTCCCCATGAAGGAAGGTTCACTGCACAGGTTGCCCGTGCATGGGTATGAGGAGGGTGGCGCTTGCCATATTTAAAGTTTCCGTAGAAGTGAATGTAGAAGACGACCGCAAGCGCCACCCTCCTCCTACTCATGCATGGTCGGCTTGCAGCTAGCGAAGAGATAACCTGTGCAGTGGACTTTACTTCATGGGAACATCCCTTTAAGGGTATGTTCACATGGCTTATTTTGCCACGTAATTGTGGACGTATTTCGTTGCGTATTGCGCTTTATAAGCGGCGCAATGCGCGCCGCAATTACGGTAATCCATAGCTCTCATAGAGAACTATGGATTACGCCTCGTCCCCCCACGTGTGCAATATGATCTTATTGTACGCACGGGGAGAAAAGTGACGTCAATTATTCGCGGCGATTACGCTCCGCGAGTAATGCATGTCAATGGGGCTGGTGGGCCGATCGTATTGTACGCCCCAGGCAGAGCAGGCGTAATCCATAGTTCTCTATGAGAACTGTGGATTACCGTAATGATTGGGGCGCATTGCACTCGTATTAGAGCGCAGTACGCCGCAAAATACGCTGCGAAATGCGCCCCAAAATAAGCCGTGTGAACATAGCCTAAAATCATTTGATTTCTTAAGTAATGGGCGGGTGGGCAGAAAATTGCTTGGCTTACCACACTCCAAAAGGCCTTTCCCAGCACTGCACTAAAGTTCTACCCTCCTTCCCCACCCCTGCTATCCGAGTGCTGCCTTCCTCAGGGTATATTCACATAGCGTTTTTCAATCTGAAAAAGGATGAAAACGTTGGTAAAACATACCAAAAGACGTACCCAAAGTGCGCTGCGTGTTGGATACGTTTGGCTGAAAGCAGAAACACACCTAATTTTATGAATAGGGCCGATGCATAAAATGAACAAGCATTGACGTAAATTTCTTTAAAGGATCCAAAGACGCATGAAACACGCACAGGTTCAGACGTC
Organism: Phyllomedusa bahiana; assembly: GCA_025379985.1. Taxonomy (NCBI): domain Eukaryota; kingdom Metazoa; phylum Chordata; class Amphibia; order Anura; family Hylidae; genus Phyllomedusa; species Phyllomedusa bahiana. The sequence goes on from JAODAL010059598.1 coordinate 4,598, forward strand.
TGAACGCTGATGAATGTTTTACATTGAAACTAAGGGTATGTTTACGGGGCGTGTGGGTCCGGTAGGAAAACATACGTCTGGGTGCATTAGCTAAAAAGCATGTGATTTTACACGCCGCAATGTCAAACCGTATGGAGTTCACATGAGTGCCACTGAGGCGTCTCATGCGTCTTCGGATCCGTCCCAAGAATGGTCATGTCAATTCTTGGTCCCAAAGACGCAGCAGGAGCCCTATTATAAACTATAGGGTGCGACCCTGCTGCATCCAACACACATCCAAACACATAGCAGCTGTGTGTTGGATATGTGTTGGATCCAATTGACGCAGCGTTTTTGGATGTGATTTTCGGATCCAAAACGGATCCAAAAACGCCGTGTGAACATACCCTAATGTAAATCACACTGCACTTTGTTAGATGCATGATTGGGTCCGAAACATGGATCCAAACACGCATCTAAAAACGCAGTGTGAACAAACACACCTCCTTCCCTGTTGGGAGCTCCCTCCACTATCATTGTGTTCACGCTATGGAGCTTGCTGACTGTCCTGGAAGTATATTACAATTATAGCTAGTGAACCCCTTGCAATTCATGCTACTAAAATAATGCATTTAAGTGGTCATTGTACAGCTGTATATTATAGTTACACTCACACTAAAGTTGCAGCATGTATCAGATTGTATTAGGTAGATGTTATTTGCATAAATGTCTCAAATATAGGTTCTTTTTCACAAAATACATATCCGTGATGTGGACCCCTCTGTGAGCTGGTTAATCCATGATGGTTTGTGCGGCTCTGCAGAACATCTCACACTGGGGATTGGAATTTTTAAAGTCAATAACATGCGTATCAATATGCATCTGTCATAACCTATGTGGCCGCCGGAACAGGTCGATAGTCTTTGAATTTCTAGAGCAATTAGTAAGCTGACTGCATTTTAGGTGAAAAAGAGATCACCTGTTGTAGGAGAGGCGCACGTGGATCAAGAAAAGCAAGTTATTAGGGTTTTTGGACATTTTATTACAGTTCTGTTTCTACATATTTGCATGGTTAAAATCAGGGTTGGGGATCCTACAAATTCAGTTTTTTTCCTTATTAACAAGCTTTATTGAGAGTAACAGATTACAAAAAGAGCGACAGTATAAGGTCAAAATATACCGTAATTTGAGTACAAAGTTGCATGCAAAACAGTCAGCTTGCTTGATAAAAATGCCTCTTACAAAGCTTCCTCCTCAGGTGCTCGGTCTAATGCGTTTCAACCACTCCCATAACAATGCAATCCAAAGGAACAGACCAGCTCCATATTCATAGAGGAGTATAAAAAGTTAAACTTTATTCCACATTGCTAAAAACAGCATAATCCAAAAATATCTCCATTTCATATGAGGACAGCCAACAACAGAGTTATCTTACTTAGAGCATCAGGCAGATGGAAGCGCAGGTGTACGGGTCGACGCGTTTCGGGAGTGTCCTCTCCCTTACTCGTGGCCTGATTCAAACACAGATCTCCGGATGTTATATGCATAAAGCAGGTAGTCACATGACCAAATGGTGCGAGTCACATGCCGTGAAACAAGCACCAATAAAAATTAGTATTACAAAGATAAAAACAACATATAGCAATATATCACAGAGAACAGAGATTCTTTGTAGCAGCGGTCTAGGCTATACAATACCGATGCATACAGAGATCAGAAAGATCAAAAAATAGCACAAGAAAAAAACAAAGTTGAGTATTACATATAAGTATGATGCATAAGATACTATAGGTCTGATCTTAGACACAGAAAGCAGAGTGAATCAGTAGATCTGTGTGTAGTTTTATTAACTCAACAGTATGTATATTATACTTTATAAAAGTTCTGTATTTAAAAAAACCTGTGAAGACATTTTTTTGATGCTATGTAAATATCCTGGCAATAGAAGCTGCTTTATTTCAGAAACAGTGCCACACCTGTGCCTGGGTTGTGTGTGTTATTGCAGCTGAGCGCCATGAACAGAGCAGAGCTGTAATACTTATAACGACATTGGGTCACTTGCAGCCAGTTCATTCAAACCACCCCAGGGAGCAGACTCAGGAGCTCCCTGGTTTTCACCCTTTAACCCCTGTACAGGGATCTAGTCTTCTCTGCAGGGGACTCCCTGTCACTTTCCCAGATGTAGTCACATGCAGCAACAGGCACAGTAGCAGAGGAGTAGATGAGATGCATAGTCAGACAGTCCATAGGTCAAGGCAGGCGGAGATCTTTCATGGTTAAGCACAAACCAATGGTCAGGGACAGATAGCAAGGTCACAAAACAAACCAAAGTCTAAACCAAGTTAGGGGAGGTGTCCCTTTTGGTAGCCACAGGAAACTTGTGATATAGGTGGCCCTTTAAATCAAAAAAGATCTGTGCACAGACTTGGACTGGCCCAACGGGGAGTTGGCAAAACCCCTTGTGGGCCCCAAGCTCCAGTGGTAGAAATACCGCCGCGGGCCTGGCCGCCGCATCCTACCTCAGAATGCCTGGACCCTCTATCCCGAGCGTTCAGAGGCAGGGCCCAGGAATCAAGGGCATATGCACAATTTTGGTGAATCAGAGCGTGCCAGCACTCTTCTCTTCTATTCGGCTTAGTAAGCCTTAGGACTTAAGCCTACTAGACGTCAGTCGCAAGTGTGATGACATCACATTTGCTGGGCTCAACTTGGAGAAGCCAGCCTGCTGCTCTTCATGTTGTGGGTAAGGGAGAGAGGGGAGTTTATTTTTTTATTTTTATTTTCTGTGAATAAGGGGGCCCTACCTACCATCTACCTGGGGCACAAACAATACCTACCTATATGGGAGTCACCATCACTTACCTACCTGGGGCCCACCTATCTACAACCTACCTAACTGAGGCCCACCTATCACCTACCTACATGGGCCCCACCTAACACCAACCTAATTGGAGCCTTTCTACCTACCTAACTGGGCCTAATTATCTACCTAGGGGCTATCTACCTACCTAACTGGGGCCTACTTACTGCCTACCTACCTACCTGGGGCCCAGCTATCACCTGCCTACTGCTTAACTAGGGATCTTCCTACTGCCTACCTACTTGGGGCCTACCTTTCTACCTAACTCAGCCTACCAATCTACCTACTTTGGGCCTATCCTTCAACTTGCCTGTGGCAGGACTACCTACCTAAGCGCTACCAACTTATCCAATTGGGTTCTACCTACCTAAATAGGAACCACCTACTTAGGGCCTTGCCCACATACCTGTCTGGGGCCTTGCCTACCTCCCTGGTAATATCATAGTTGCCAACTTTTGAAAATGAAAAAGCAGGAGATTTTAGTGGGCGGACACGCCCATCTTGTCGGTATGCCACGCCCCTTCAAAAAGCCACACCCACTCCACCTAATGCATAAGGTTTTGGAAGAAAGCCAGGAATCCCTTTAAAAAGCCATAGAAACCCCCCCATAACAGGAGTCCCCCTTACAGGCAGGTAATGCCCCCTTGTAGCCAGTAATCCCCCTCTGTACCAGTAGGTGCCCCCATTTTTCCAGTATGCCCCATTGTTTGCCAGGATCCCCCCATTTTTTTGCCAGGAGTGCCCCATTTTTTCCGGGTGATGTCCCCTTTGTTTCCCGGGTAATGTCCCCTTTTGCCAGGTAGATGCCCCCCTTTTTCCCCGGGAAATTTGTGCCCCCCTGTTGCCGGAGATGTGCCCCCTCTGTTGCCAGTAATGTCCCCCCCTCTGTTGCCAGGTAATGTGCCCCCTCTGTTGCCGGGTATGCCCACATTGTTGCCAGGTAGTGCCCACTTTGTTGCCATAGTGCCCACTTTGTTCCCCAGGCGAGCTAATAAAAAAAAATAAAAAATCCACTTACCTCCCACTCCGCAGCAGGGCCGCTCCGGACGATCTCCTCACGCGCGGGGGGAAGTGAAACCGCGCGCACCCCCTGCAGCCGCGCTCTTTTCCCCTGCCTGCGACCGTATGTGCGGCCACACACCGGCCCGGGAAAACAGGGGAGAGGAGCATCCCCCTCCCCTCCTCCCCCAGCGAGACCCGGCGGTTGAAGCGGGCGCAGGGGCCCCGTTCACCCCCTGAGGAGCACCCGCGGCGCCAAGTAGCGCACTAGCTACTCTGTCGCCCGGCCATTTAAAGGCCCCCGCCCCTGCGGGGGCGGGGAAATGCCAACTCCCCCGGGAGGGCGGGAGGGACCCCAAATAGCGGGACCCCCCGCCAAAAACGGGAGAGTTGGCATGTATGGGTAATATGCTTATGAGGGGCACAGGTCATAGCTGTGAGTGGGGGGTAAATATGACTTCTGCATTCTGTTTAGGATTTTTCTCTGCTTCTAACTCAGAAATCCTGCTTCAAATCCTATAGACATATTTTATATACCACATATAGCCCTCTCCCTATCATATAACCCAATAACAAGAGCTTCTTCCCCTCCTCAATAATCCATATACACAGAGCTCCTCTTCTCTCCTCCATCTAAAACCCCAATTTTATCACAGAGCTCACTTCTCTCCTCTAAACAATAACCCTATAGATCACAGAGCCAGCTTCTCCCTCTATCATAAACCAAAATATCACAGAGCTCAGCTTCTCCCCCTCATATAACCCTATATATCACAGACTCCTCTCTCCTCTATCAAAAAACCCTATATATCGCAGAGCTCACTTCTCCTCTATCATATAACCCTATAATCGCAGAGACAGTTTCCTCCTATGTCAATAACCCTATAAACACAGAGCACAGCTTCTCTCCCAAACATATAACCCTATAATCACAAGCTCACCCTCCCCTTCTATCATATAACCCTATAATTACAAGCCAGCTTCTCTCCATCATCATATAACCCTATAATCACAGAGCCAGCTTACTCCCTATCAATAACCCTAAAAATTCACAGAGCTCAGCTTCTCTATCATAATCCCAAAAATTCCAGAGCTCAGCCCTTCATACAACCCCTATATAAACAGATCCTCCTCTCCTCTATCAAAACCCATAACACAAGCCACTTCCGCCTCTATCAATAACCCTATATTACAGAGCCACTTCTCTCCTCTTCATATAACCCTATACACAGAGCCAGCTCCTCCCCTCTACATATAACCCTATAATCACAGAGCTCACTCCTCTCCTCTGTCAAAAACCCTATATATCACAGACCACTCCCTCCTTCTATCAAAAAACCCCTACATATTACAGAGCTCACTTCTTCCTTCTTCAAATAACCCTAATACACAGAGCTCACCCTCTCCTCTATCATAAACCCTAATTCACAGACTCAGCTCCTCTCCTCTATCTTTAATCCTATATATCACAGATCACTCCTCTCCTCATCATATAACCCTAAATCAAAGACTCAGCTTTTCTCCCCACCCAAATAACCCGTAACACAGAGCTCAGCTCTCTCCTTTACATATAACCCTATATATCACAGGCTCAGCTCCTCTTTTTAATCATATAACCCTAAAATATCACAGAGCTCACTTCCTCCCCCATCATATAACCCAATAACCCAAGACCACTTCTCTCCTCCATCATAAAACCCAAATATTATATCACTCTCCTAAAACTAAATGTGGAGAAAACAGAACTCCATCTTTCCACCATCCAACTCTACCCCTGCCCCGACTCTCTATTACATCAACGCTCACCCTCACCGGGCCCGCAAGTCCGCTGCCCTTGGGGGAATCCTAGACTCGCTTTATCTTTCAAACCCCAATCCAAACCCCCACCTCTGCCTCCGCCCCCACCCGAAAAAAATCTCCGCAAACCCCCCACCCCAAATAGCACACAAAAATCTGGCCACCCCTTGCACCCCCCCTAGACTACGCAACATCCCAGTGGCCTCTCAGCTAGCCCCCGCTCCCCCCAAACCACCCAAACTCGCGCCCGTCTTACCACCTCCCCCTCCTCGCTACTCCTCTGCCTCTCCCCTCTGTCAATCCCTTCACTGGGTTTCCCATTGCCCCGAATTCATTTTAAAACTACAACCATGACCTACAAGGGTCTCCATGACCCTCCCCTCCATACATCTCTGCCCTAAATTTTTTTAAAAATCTCCCCCCACCACTCTCCGCTCCTCAAGGGCCTTTTTCCCCTGCTCCCCCTTTTCATCCTCCACAACCCTCCCAAGACTTCTCCCCTCTTTACCCACACTCTGGGCCACTGCCCCAACACATCAACCTCCCCACTTTCACCAGCTTCAAAGCAAACCCGAAAACCCTTTCTTCAGGGTTGCCTATAACCTTCACTAACCTTTTCACTACTTCCCCCAAGACTTGTCTGCCCCTCACCTCCCCGTCTCTTTCCCCCTCCTTTTAGATTGTAAGCCCGCGGGTAGGGTCCTCCTCCCTTTTCATGCCAATTTCATTATCCCTTACACTGTACTCGTTACTTTTGTAAAGTATGTAACCCCCTCGAATGACAGCCCCTGGAATCAATGGCGCTTTTAAAAAAAAAAATAATAATAATAATAAAACCCATATATCCAACCACCCCTCTCCTCTATTTTATAACCCTATATACACAAGCTCAGCTTCTCTCCTCTATCAATAACCCTATAATCACAGAGCCAGCTCTTTTCCTCTATCATATAACCCTAATACACAGACTCCTCCCCCCCCTATCATATAAACCCCCATAGACACAAAGCTCACCCCTCCTCAAACATATAACCCATATACACAGAGCTTTACTTTTCTCCTCTATCACATAACCCTATGTATTACACTTTTCCCTTTAAATATTGAGAGGTGAGCTTGTTAGTGTCTACTGTCCTCATACTGTAGATCCAAGTTTGTCTCTGTGCAATGAAGGACTCAATGCACGACATTAGTTTTCAGCTCACCAAGTACTTCCCCATCAGCGAATCCTATCGCTTCCCAGAAGGGTGTTCCCAAGTCTGCTCCAGATCTCTTAGTCCTAACTAAATAACTCATTTCCTATCAGCTTTTCGATCAATATTATGTTTATGGGTACGGTGGAGTAAGGTTGGGTTAAGCAAGGAAACTAAAAGTCATCAGCAGATGACTTGGAGTTTCCTTGCTTAAAGAGGTTGTCTCGCTACAAAGAATAGCTTTCAAATTGTAGGGAACACAAAATAAAGACATTTTCCAAATATATTGCTTTGTTCATCTGTTTTCCTTAAGGAGATACAAGTGAATTAATCACCTCCCTGGCTGTTTCAGTTTCCTCAGTAACCGACCTGTGTACATCTCTCCCCTCTGCTGCTTGTTCTATGTGATAGCAGTGAGTGACGCCATCACACAGGTCAGGGCAGCCTCTGTGCTGCTGGGCAGTAAAAAGCTTGATTTATCTCAAGTAAACAGCACTGTAATTAGGGCTTTTGTTTGAGGGATCAGATAAAAAGTCCTGTTAGAGTTTCAGAAAGCTTCTGAGCTAATCTGATCTAATTAGCAACTGAAAAAAAACAGAGCAGGATTCACCAAGAGCTGTAAAGCAAATTAAAAGTCAGTCCCGACCAGGAAGTGACAGAGTATTTCATTCATGCAGCCTATGAAACTCTGTAAGGAGACAACTCCTTTAACCCAACCTTACTCCATTCAAGCCATGAAAGAATATAAAAACATGCCACTGATTCTTACCATCAAATTTACTGTATTTTCAGTCATTAGTCCTGGACGATATAAGTACTTTGTTCTTTCTGGCAGTGTCTGCATATACATCTAGAGGTCCGTAGCCAAAAGCATAATAATTTCATTATGACTGGGCTGACATTCACATATTAACTCCAATTTGTTATAATTTCCTGACAATACAATGAAAGTTGTCCCTGTTGGTGAAGATCCAACCTGCTATGACAGTCCTCTGCTTGCCCAAAATATTTCCAAACCTTGTCTATTCTGGAAGTGTCTCATTGATGGCTTTAGGGTTTCCCACTATAGTCACCTCCAAAAATAACAGAAAAAGCTGGAATATGATATAATGTAAAATGTTCTATTACCCCCATCCACTTCCAATGCTTGAGGAGGAGGACTATTACCTCATCACTTAATGCCATTGACCAAACTATGACGCGCATCCTGCCTGGACATGAAGGTGTTAGTGGTGTGGGAAAAAAATATTCAATTATCTCAACCTTACATTGAGTATCCAACCTTGAACCCCATTCTCTTTTGTTAGTCTACATAGATGCACAATTCTTAGTCTAATTTTATGGAACTGCTTTTCTGATACAGAAATTGAAATTCTCTGCATAGACATTGGGCGACATGTCCCATTAGGGCTGCACCATTTTTTTTCATGTATTTTGCACCCCAAAAACTGTTGACGCCCTATTCTCTATATAAATGAACTGTCCTATAGAAAAAAAAGGCGCATCATACGCCAGGCACAACACATTTGAATGCGCCTAAATGATACACTATGCACCTAAGTTATGCTATGCGCCTACATTTAGCAATGCACCTAGACCAGGCGCCAGATTTTGAAAGGTTCATTAATTCAAGCGCACTATACACTCATTTAATGCGGCTTAAAACTGGTGTGGTGGCGCCTCTTTTCTGTCATGTCGCCCCTTAGTTTAATTATTTAATTCTGGATGGCTGTCTCAAAGATTAGGGTGAGCTTACTGCATACTTTCACCCCTTCCCGACGCAGCCTATTTTTTGTTTGTCACGTTCGTTTTTCCCTCACCTCCTTCCAAGAGCTATAAATTTTTTATTTTTCTATCTACAAATACATATGAGGGCTTATAATTTGCGGGATAAGATGTACTTTCTTTTGGTGTCATTTATCGTACCCTAGAATATACTGGGAAACTGCAAAAAAAAATTAAGTAGGGCAAAATGTGAAAAAAATTTACTTTCGCCATGTTAGCAGGAGTTTTGTTTTTATGGAATTCCATTTATCATCCGTATTCTACAGATTGATACGAATCCAACAATACCAAACATGTAGGGTTTTCATTATGTGTTGGTACCATAAAAAAAATCCAGACATTTTCTATTTTTCAAATTTTTGCCACAGCACAATTTTCTGCGACTAACACATTTTTTGTACTTCTACCTACGGACTTGAGTGAGGCGGCATTTTTTTGCGGGCTGAAGTTTTCTTTTTATTGAAATATATGTGACTTTTTGATCACTTTTTATTCCAATTTTTAGGAGACATGAAGGGCGACATGAACGGGGCTGCGCCAGATATCTGGCATCTTTTCAGTCCGATATCAGGCGCAGCCCCATTCATATATGTTTAAATCTCCCGTACGCCACTCCCAGGCTCATTACATAGCGCCTGCGGCACTTTGTAATGCGCCCTATCTCGGTAGGCGGGGCGCTCTGGAACCGTAGCAAAGCTACATATTTATAGCTTCGTTATGGCATTTCTAAGCGCATTACAGTCGGAACAGGTAGCGCACTTTCAAAGTGGTTTACCTGAGCCAGAAATGTCTCCCGAGCGCTAGAATGAGCCTGATTTAAGACCCACTGTAGAGCAGGTTCATAAATCAGGCGCATTCTATGCCATTATTATGCGCCTGAAGTTTGCTAAAATAACAAATTTTGGCGTTTGAAATTCTTCTTCTTCTACGGTGTTCAGCTTAAAGGATAAATGATGTTATATTTTAATAAATCGTACTTTTACGAACGCGGCAATACCAAATATCTGTAACTTTTTTATTTTATTATTTGTAAAATAACAAAGGCCGGTGATTTAAACTTTTAATATTTTTACTTTTTTATAACTTAAAACATTACTATTATTATTAAATTTATTTATTTATTTATTTATTTATTTTTTTCTTTTTTTACTGTAACATTAAGTCCCCCTAGGGATTTTGACCACAAAGGGATGGGATCATTAATACAGCCTATTGCATTGTATAAACAAAGATCGCGGTTTTACTTCCTCCTATTACCAGTGTCCCCCTAACAAGCTCAACTAGGAATAGCAGAGCTGAAATATCAGTCACTGCTGTAGAACCACCCATAGACAGAACAGGAAATAGAAGAATGAAGCTAGCTGTGAAGAGCAGACTCTCTGAAACATCCACATGGGAAAAACCGCTTTAGGTTAGGTTAATGGTTTTTAAGTATTTTTTGGGTAAACTTAGCATTTTGTAGAACTACTAATCCATCGGCATTTTAAGCCAACTCATTTCCAAAAAATTAAAAAAAAGGTAACTAACAGACGAAGAACTGAAGCACGGGGGAAACCCAAAGGGGCTCCCAAAGGGAAAATTTAAATCCAAAAAACAATAGTTACTGTAACCCAAGCCATGTTAGGGTAAATTTTTTTTCCAAATTTTCTTTTTGTTTGGGGGTGGGGGGGGGGGGGGGGGGAAAAATTAGCATTTACCAAACCAAATTTGAAGGACTGAGTTTTAGAGAAAATTTGTTTTTGAGTGCAAACAATTTACCAATAGTACTTTTTATCTCTTTGGACATATATCAATGAAAGCTAATTTTTGACTCTATCAGCCATCTCTACTAATTCTCCCCCCCATTATAGTGCCCATACCTCCCAACGTCCCTAATTGGGGGGACGTCCTATTTTTAACCCTTGTCCCTCTGTCCCCTTTGTTTTAAAAAATGTCCCTCTTTTTCATTTAAAATGGATTGTGCCATAAACTGACTACCTTGCTGTAAAAAGATCTGATTGTTCCTCGCTGTAATTTCATAATAATTTACTTAATATTTCATCTTTGGATATAAAAAACCCCCTAAATGTGTCCCTTTTTGGCTGTCAAAAATTGGGCATTATGTTTTTGGGGCGGGTTAAAGGCGGGGCCTGAGTGTCCCTCTTTGCAATCTCTAAATTTGGGAGGTTGATAGGTAACACTCAAAATTATAACCCCTGTTAAAACAAATTTTTTACAAAAATCACAAAAATTATACTTGCCTAAACCCCTATATACTACCACCACACCTAAATGTACAGCAAAAAAAAATATCACCATCAGGGAGTAATCGCCCTGAAAGGGCGGCTCCCTTTAATGACAGATAATATCACTGTATACGTATATTACAATTCTTTAATCCACTATCCCAACGCTTTCCCCCAGTTTTTTGGGTTCACAGGGGATTCAAAAAAACTCCTCTCGCTGGGAATAAGAAACGCATATCAACGCAAATACACTCTATCATGACGATATACACCGCTAGGGGGGAAATAGAAAAAATGATACTTAGCTTAAAACTGCCGGGTAAAAGTGATAACCTCGCACCCCCTTTGGTATGCTGGCCCCCAGGATAGAAGGGATACAGAATGTTTTCTTTTCTCCCTCCCTTTAAATACCTTACTTGCCTTTTTAAATTTTAAAACAAAACACCCCCTAACACTTCATATTAATGTATATTGTTTTTATACCTATTGCCGCTTTTTTACTTAACAGTGCCATACCCCCCTACCTTTACTCAGTCGGGGTTTCCGGAAGTTGTATGCGCATGCCCGAAACTAGATAAAATTCATTTCCGATTACTTCGACAAAAAAAACTACCCCTGCACAAAAGCCCCACACTATCAGGGCCAGTCCGGCGTCTAAAGAAACGCTCTCGAGTCCAGAGAAAGGCCCCCCGGAAAAATACCACAATCAAAACCCGGGACATAACTCCAGCCCGTACAAATACATCGCTTTCATTTAGAAAGAAAATACTATCATTTCCGGTCAGCGCCACCAAAAACCAAACCACATCATCCGGCAGCCAATCAATCCCCATAAATGGTCAAACCGCGCACACGACTTCCGCACAGACCGCCAATTGCTGCTAATCACCCCCAAATTTTTTCCCTTAAAGTGGCCGCCCCTGTAAAGGGATGTCTAGATAAAAACAGGGGCATTTAATTCAGGGTCAAATAAATTGGGGGTACAAAATTCATTTCTAACTGACAAATTACGGGCATAAGTAATCAATGAATATAATGAAAAAATTAAATGATAAAAAAATACAAAAATAGGGTAGCTTTGCAAATAAATTTTTGGTCCTCTTGAAGAGTAAACAAAACGAGCAGAATAAACAGACCCAAGTATAGCCTACCAATAAAACACCCAAAAATGCAAAGTCTCTTTAACCCTTTTGGGAAAAACTGATTCCAACGGTAAAACCACTGGCCCCCTTTACACAAAATTCGTCTATCCCATTCCCCTCCTTTTGGAGACGGTCTCACTACCCCATATAAAAAAAACCAAACCCCCATTCTCCATTAGATGTTCCCAAACTTTCGACTACGGGGGTCCTTCTATACGTATGTCCCCCAATGTTCCCCCACCCTCCTTTTAAATTTTTTTCTCTTTTTTTTTTTCCAATATTTCAGGGGGCGGGACATACACATTAGACTACCCTTCTGTCCTACAATTGGCAAAATCACGGATAAAAAATTGTTTTTCCATTTGGGCCCTTTTGTAAGGGATTTATTTTTGTTGTTTTTAGGGGCGGGCTAACATCTCTGCCCACTTTTTAAACTACCCATGGGTTTCCTTTAAACCCAATACCTGAGGGGTTTTGGGTGAAAATGACTATGGATCAGTCTAACTTTAATGGATCACCCCTTCGATAAGTTACAAAGGGGTAGCAGGGGAGATATCCCCTCTGATCCGGGTCCAACCTCAAATTCCCCAATTTTTTTGAGATATTCACAACTTCTAGATTTTCTATCGTAAAAATTGCGTTTTACACATGCTTTAGTTATCTTTTCCTCCTGGGATTTACCCTTATAATGTTGCCCATTCTTTTTTGTGCATCCTTGGGGCTTTTTTCCAAAACCCCTAGGGATATCCTCGACTAAGAAATTTTTCTCTCAATATACCTCTGTTCTCCAAAGTCCTCATCTCTGGGCATTTTCTCTTAACCTCAAATTTACCCTTCGGTATTCCTCTCTTACAGGTAATGGATATAACTTTCCCAATGACAAGCTTTTGGGTTCTTGGGTTTCCTAACATACCTAGGATATTCCTTTCCGATCTTTAATAAAAAGGACTCCAAGAAAAAACAATTCTCTGCACTTAAAATTAAGTGCATACCAATCCGTTTTTTTTGAGCTTGCAACAACTCCTAAAAATCCACCTTGCCCTTCCCAGGGGACGGGAGTCATAAATGTACCTCCCCCAGAATAAAATCGGGGGGGCCACTGACGCCCCCCGGGTTGGGATACCAAGGGGGCCTCCCACCACCCCAGGAACAGATTCGCAAAAAGGGGGGAGCAGGAGCTCCCATTGCGTCCCCCCTGACTGGGGGAAAGGGTCTTGTTACAGAAGACAAAATAATTATTCTCAACACGAAGCCAGTAGCTGATGAAAAAGGGCATTGTGACCTGGAACATACTTCTTGTGGACAAAAAATATTCAACGCTTGAATCCCAAATTTTCATGTGGATTTTTTGCAAATAAACTTTCTAAAAATTATAAAACCCCCCAAAAAACTTCTTTATTGACTGAAACCCCCTTCCAGTCGCCAGAAATCCAAGTGTCTCTTTTTTAAAATGGCAATGTGGTTACAAAATCCTTTAAATAATATCTTATAAAACCCCACATTTTTTGGAAATTTGATCCTACCCGAACTTTGGTCACCTTTTAGGGGGTGCAGCCCTTTAGAATTTTGGAGAAAAAAATTTTGTTTTGAGGATTGGATGGCATCATGAATTTGAATTCCGTGTTTTAAAACCCCCAACCCCACAAAAACCCCCTTTTTCCTTCTTTAAAATTTTTTTTCGGGGGGTGGGGGGAAAACAAAGTCCCCCAAAAATTTCCTCGTTTCGTCGTTTAATTAAAAAAATTTTTCCCCCCATCATTTTAATTTAATTTCCCCCCAAAAAACTCCACCATCGTATAATTTTTATAAATCCTTTTTTAAAAAAACGGAGCCAAACACAAAAAAAGATCAACATTTCTAAAAACGGGGGCATTCCCTACTTTTTTTTTTCAATTTTTTTGACCTTTTTGTTTTTCCCTTCCATAAAGGGGCAAAGGTGATCCCCTAAGTTTCTTTAACCCCAATTGCGGGCCAAATTTTACTTTAATTTTAAAAAAAGGCCACTTGACACCCAAAAAAAGGAGTTTTAGGCCCAAAAAAAACAATTTTTGGGGAAACAACCCCCTTTAAAAAAAATTAAATTAATTACAATTCCTTCTGCAGTTTTTCGGTGTTGATTTTTTTTTCGAAGGGAAAAACCAGCCCATAAGGTTTTAGCCCTTTAAAAAGGGGGTTTTGGGAAATTCCAAAAAAAGGGGGGGGAAATAATCCTTAATTTTTATTGGGAAGGAAAATTTTGGAGATTTTTTTTTTGGTGAAGGGGTTTGGAATTATTGGGTTTGGTGATGTTAATTTGGGAAAATTTTTTTTAAAAAAAAAGTTTTTTTGGGGGGTTTTTGTTTTGTTTTCCGGTTAGTTTTTGATTTTTTATGAATTTTGTAAATTTTTTTAAAAATTTTTTGGGTTTTTATGTTGTTTATTTGTTTAATTTTTAGAGGTTTTTAATTTTATTTTTTTAAGTAAATTTTAAGTGGGTTTTAAGTTTGTTTTTTAAAAAATTGGGTTTTTTTGTGGGTGTTTTAAATTTTTAAGTATTTAAATTTTGGGTTTTTTAATTTTAGTGGTTAAATTTTTTTTATGATGGGGTTTTTTTATTTTTAATACCCCTTAGGTGAAAATTTTTCAGTTAACGTTGAAAACTTCTTGTTTTTATTTTCTCTTACAAACCCCTAAGAAAAGGGCCTAATTTGAAAAACACAAATTTTTATGGGTTTTTTATTATAAAATTTAATCCCTGTTTAAAACAAATTTTAAAATTAAATTTTTTTGGCCTCCCCCCCCATATACCCAAACATAAATGAAACAATCTAAAAATCCTATGGGTAATCCCCGTGAAGGGGGTCCCTTTTTTTTAAAAATTTCTTATACCCTTTTTTCCCCTTTTTAAGTTTTTTTTTCCCCAATCTTTTTTCCCCCTAATTTTTAAAATTTAAAAAAACCCCCCCCTTAAAAAAAACCAAAAAAAAAAAAATTTCGATAATCCCCTTGGGGGTGAAAAAAGAATTTTTAAAACTGAGGGATAAAAAAATCCCCCACCCTTTTAGGGCCCCTGAAAAAAATTTTTTTTTTCCCAAAACCTTCTTGGAAAAGATTTTCAATAAACCCCTAACATTTATATTAATTTATTTTTTAAAATTCCTTTTACTTAAATTTCCCCATTTCCCCCCCCTTTTTGGGGTTCCAATTTATGGATCCGGGAAATAATTTTTAAAAAAAAATTTACTTCCCCAGAAACAAAACTACCCCAAAAAAAAAAAGGGATGGGTTAAAAAGCTTTTCCAAAAGGGGGGGCCCCTACCAAATTCCAAATAAATCCACCGACAATTAACCCCCCATTTAGAAAGCAAAAACTACCCTGGCACCAAACCAAACCCGCCCGGGGTCAACCCCATGGGAAAACCCCCCATACCCAAACCCCCAATTCTCTAAGCCCCCAATTTTTAAATGGGGTCTTAAAAAAATGTCTTTTAAAAGGGAAAACCAAATAAAACGGGGGCAAAAATTCATTCTTAACGACAAGATTTTCGCAAAAACAATGTAAAAAAAAATTTTAATTTGTAAAAAAAAACCGTTTCAAAATAAATTGGCCCCTTTTAAATAGAAAAAAACGGCAAAAAACAGCCCAAGTGGGGTTAACTAATAAAAAAATAAAAAAGTTATAAAAAATTTATAAATATTTCCCTGGAAAATCCAAGGGAACAAAAAATTTTAACCCCCCTTTTAAGTCACCAAAACCCCCTAAAAAAAAAAGTCCCCATTCCCTTTTTTTCCAAAAGTGACACGGGTCTTTTCAAAAAAAAGTCCCCCAATTTTTTCCCCCCTCCTTTTTTAAAGTTTTCTTTTTTTCCCAAAAAACAGGGAAACATTCACATTAGCAAAAGTCCCCGGTAAGGTTCTTTTTTTCCCAAAAAAACCTTTTTTCCCCCCCCTTATGGCCCCCTTTTTTTTCTTATTCTTGGAAATATCATAATTTTTTTACGAAGGGGGGGGGTCCAGGGGGGCCCTTTCCCCCAAGGGCCCCCCAGCCTGTCTATTCTCCCCGCCTAACTCGTTCTATCCTTTAAAACCCAAGCAAAAATTTTTCGGTGTTTTTCTGCAAGCTTTTTTTTCAATTTTTCCCTTTTTTTGTTTTTTCTGTTTAAAAGAAAACCAAAATAAAAATTTGGGAAAAATTTACCCATTACTTTCAATTTTCTTATTTTGTTTTCTGGATTTACAAACCCCCTGGGTTTTTAACCCCCAAAAAATTAACTTTTTT
The DNA here is from genome assembly GCA_025379985.1 of Phyllomedusa bahiana. Taxonomy (NCBI): domain Eukaryota; kingdom Metazoa; phylum Chordata; class Amphibia; order Anura; family Hylidae; genus Phyllomedusa; species Phyllomedusa bahiana. Next base: position 20,836 of record JAODAL010059598.1, read on the forward strand.
TAATTTTCTTTTAAATTAGAACCCGGGTGACTTTTTTCCTTCTTGTACGGGGAAAATTTTTAATTTTTTCCCTTTTTTTAAGTAGAAAAATAAAACACCTAATTTTTCTGGGCTTTAGACCCCGGGGGGTTTTTTGTTTTTTTTTTAAACACATTTTGGGTTTTTGTTTGCCCAAAATACCCAAAAAAATTTCTTTTTTAAAACCCCCCTTTAAATATTTTTAGGCCCCACCCCCCCTTAACTGGATTTTTTTTAAAAAAAAATTTTTGCCTTGGCAAAACCCTTTTATTTCCACTGGGTTTTTCTTCTTTTTAAAAATTTCCCCCTTGGAGGACCCTGTGCAATTGCCAGCGGTTTTTCCCCATTCTAAATTGCTTTTTGGCAACCCCCTTTAAATCTTATCCAGCAAATTCACCCCGCCCCCCCAAGGTAACCCCCCCCCAAATTTTTTTCAGTTTTTTCCACAAAAAATTTTTTTTAGGATCGGGGACCCCAATTTCATTTTAAAAAAATATCTTTTGATTTTTCTGGCTGAAAAGCAGATTTTAATTAAA
>JAODAL010059599.1:0-21388 GCA_025379985.1 Phyllomedusa bahiana
CCTCTAGGACCCCACATATCTCAGGAACAGGCCCCACGAAAGTCTCAGCTCAGAATGGAGATCCATTCTTACTTGCACACATTCGTTTTTATGGGATTCCCAGTACGGGGGGCGATGTGTTTCTATTCTGTTCTATGGGGGTTCCCAACAGGGGGGCGCGTGTTCTCCATTCTGTTCTATGGGAGTTCCCAGTACGGGGGGCGCTGTGTTCTCCATTCTGTTCATGGAGTTCCCAGTACAGGGACGCTGTGTTCTCCCTTCGTTCTATGGAGTTCCCCAGTAAGGGGACGCTGTGTTCTCCCATTCTGTTCCTATGGGAGTTCCCAGTACAGGGGAGTGCTGTGTTCTCCATTCTGCTCTATGGGAATTATGAGTACAGAGGAGCGCTGTGTTCTCCATTCTGTTCTATGGGAGTTCCCTGTACTGGGTGTGCGGTGGTCTCCATTCTGTTCTATGTGAGGTCCCAGTAAAGGGAGCGCTGTGTTCTCTCCATTCTGCTCTATGGGAATTATGAGTACAGCGGAGCGCTGTATTCTCCATTCTGTTCTATGGGAGTTCCCAGTACAGGGAGCGCTGTGTTCTCCATTCTGTTCTATGAGAGTTCCCAGTACAGGGGAGCGCTGTGTTCTCCATTCTGTTCTATGGGAGTTCCCAGTACAGGGAGCGCTGTCTTCTCCATCTTTTCTATGGGATTCCCAGTACAGAGGAGCGCTAGTGTTCTCCATTCTTTTCTATGGGAGTTCCCAGTACAGGGTCGCGCTGTGTTCTCCATTCTGCTCTATGGGGGTTTCCAATACAGGGGAGCGCTGTATTCTCCATTCTGCTCTATGGGAATTATGAGTACAGGGGAGCGCTGTGTTCTCCCTTCTTTTCAATGGGAGTTCCCAGTACAGGGTCTCGCGGTGGTCTCCATTCTGCTCTATGGGGGTTTCCAATACCGGGGAGCGCTGTTTTCTCCATTCTGCTATATGGGATTTATGAGTTCAGGGGAGCGCTGTGTTCTCCATTCTGTTCTATGGGAGTTCCCAGTACAGGGGAGTGCTGTGTTCTCCATTCTCCTCTATGGGAGTTCCCAGTTCCCAGTACAGGGGAGCGCTGTGTTCTCCATTCTGTTCTATGGGAGTTCCCAGTACAGGGAGCTCTGTGTTCTCCATTCTGTTCTATGGGAGTTCCCAGTACAGTGGAGCGCTGTGTTCTCCATTCTGTTCTATGGGAGTTCTCAGTACAGGGGAGCGCTGTGTTCTCCATTCTGTTCTATGGGAGTTCTCAGTACAGGGGAGCAATGCGTTCTCTCCATTCTGTTCTATGGGAGTTCCCGATACAGGGGAGCCCTGTGTTCTCCATTCTGTTCTATGGGAGTTCCCGGTACAGGGGAGTGCTGTGTTATCACTGTGTCATATATTCTCTTCTATGGGCGTTCGGCCGTACATAGAACTGCCATAGGACAGAAGGTGCCCAAGTAAGAACGTCTCTCCTTTCTGCGCTGAGACATTGTGGGTCCCACTCTTGAGATATATGGGGGTCCCTGAGGTGTAATCTGCAACTATCAGACTCTCATGGCTCCTCCTATTGATATGACATTAAAATCTTTTACTGAACTATTTTTTCTCCGAGCTCCCGGGATGGGTGTGCGCTGCCATCACAGTCTATTGTGTGAACATCCCATCAACCTAAAGGGTCTCATGTATGAAAACTGTCCAGGTGTAAGACTTTCATCGTTCCCCATTGCAACCAGAGCTATTAACTTTTGCAACATTGGGCGACATGTCTGATTTTTGTCATCAGACGCCATTTTTTTTGCACCCATTATTAGTGTAGATTGCGCCTGAATCTATGAACCTGTTCTACTGTGGGGCATAGATTTAGAGCTTTCTAGCTACAAAGCGACACTTCTGGCTCAGGTAAACCCCTTGTAAAGTGCTCTACCTGTTCCAGCAGTAATGTGCCTGGATTTGCCGCACTGAAATGTGGAGCTTCGCACGGTTGCAGTCCGCCGCCTCCCGTATGCCCCCTCCCCCCCCCGATCTCAGGCGCATTACAAAGTGCCGCGGGCGCATAATAATGTGCCTGATTTTGGAGGGCGCCGGCTCATACCTTGAGATATGGGGGCTCATTCCCCTTAGTCTGCTCCTTGCACAATTTGCCGCATCTGATACAAGGGAAGCCACAAGCTCAACGGGAGGAGAGCATCACGGATGGGGAAGATAATGAACTGAGCGGGTGCTACCCTGAGTGTTACCTAATCACTACGGGTAAAACGCTGAGCTTGCGGTGAATCATGCTTTCTCTTTACACAGCAGAACCACTGAAAACATTGAGTGTTCGCACTTATTTTTTCGTTTAAGCAAACCCCTGAACAGATCTCTGCAGATGAGCGGTTGCTTCGGCTTTAGTCCTAATCACATTGCAAGGCTCAGTGAGAATGGACTTTCACAAAGCTACATTCAAGGTGTCGGGTTTTCTTTTGTTTTTGAGCCTATTTTGCAAAATACTTTATACATAATTAAATTCACCGCATGAAAATACTACCGTTATGGCAGTAAAAACCAGGTCACTTTCTGGCAGTAGTATTTAATACTGTATGACAATTTTGCTCACTTACTGTACGGCGCTGTTATTTTGTCACCGTATAGCAGTAGTATTTAGTGACTATAGAGTAATGTTATTATCTCTCCCTGTAGAAGTCGCATTTTATCCTGTAGACAATATTCTCACTTCAGTGCATGAAGTTGTAATTGATTAATGAAAAGGCAGTGAAAAAAACTCACAAAATACCAGTATACAGCAATGTCATTTCTTTACTATAAACAAGTGTCATTCAATCAGTGTTTGACAGCATTATTCACTCACTACATGGCAGTGTCATTCACTGAGTGTATGGTAATGTTATTCAATCACTATATAACAGTGTCATTCACTTACTAAAAGGGGAATGTCTTTCCTCAGTGTATGGTAATTTTTTCATATTTTCCATAGTTTGTAAGGCCGAAAAAAGACAGAAGCCCACCCATTCAGCCGTTGGCTAAGGTGTCGATCCAAAAGGTAAGACCCTCCTGAGGTAAAGCCTTTTGTCCTCATTTTAGGGAAAAATTCCTTCCCGACCCAATCTGGAACGAAAAATCCCTGGAAAATGACCCCTCTCCTGAATCCTAGCCACTTAACTTTTATATTATTACGCTCCAAAATCACCCAACCATTTTTTGAACTCCGTTTTTTGAATTACCATGACAATCCCCCTGGCAAGAATTCACATCTCACTCTCTTACAGAAAGACCCCTTTCATTTTTTGTAAAACTTTCTTTTCCTAAAGACTAGAGACCCCCCCTTTTTTCAGAACACCCCGGGGTATAAAAAATCTTGGAAGATGTCTATTTGGACCTTTGATGAATTTAAAACATATTTTTTAAAGCCCCCCCAAGCCGTCTTTTCCTAAACAAAATAACCCTAATTTTTGAAAATTTTTCTGGTACTGTATAAAAAACCCCCCCTTTTTTTTTATTTTTTTGCCCCCTTTTTTTACCTTTTTTCAACCCCTAAAATGTCTTTCCTTGCACTGGTCCCAAAACGTACACAATTTTCCCATGGGGCTAACCAGTGACTTGTAAAAAGGGAAATAATGTTCTCACATTTTGCATCTACCCCCTTTTTAATGCCCCCCCGATCCTATTTGCTTTGGCTGCTGCTGCCTGACACGGCTCTACAATTAGTTTACTGTCCCCCCAGGACCCCCAATCCTTCTCCATGTACTTTTACCCAGTGTTTTTCCATTTAACATGTAATCATGAATGGATTTCTTTTCCCCCTTTGCATAACCTTGCATTTATCAGTGTAAACCTCATCTCCATTTTCCCTGCCCAGGCCTCCAACTTACCAACCCTTTGTAATAACACATTATCCCAAATTGTGTTGATTATTTTTACAGAGCTAGTATCACTGCAAAGATCATATTCTACTGTGTTTTTCCCCTGTGTAAGATCATTAATGAAAATGTTAAAGGGGAAATGGGGGCCCAAATTTTCCCTGACCCTTGTGGAACCCCCTAGTAACACGACCATCTGATAGTACCGTTAATTACTACCCTTTTGTTTTTCAAACATGACCCATTATTACCCCTTGCACAATTTTCCCCCATCCCCCAAACTTTCCCCTTTTTATTTACCAACCTTTTAAAATTTTTGGCACCGTAAAAATCTTTAAAAAAATCTAGAATAGACATCCAGTGCCTCACCCCGATCCAGTCTACACTGATTTCCTCATAAAGCTATGAGATTATCGACGGGACCGATCCTTCATGACCCGTGGGAAACGGCGTTATAAAATTTTTTCAGTAGATACTCCAGATAGCATCCGAAAAAACCTTAAACATTTTACCTCAACGAGGTTAAGCTTACTGGCCTATAGTTTCCTATCACTTTTTTGACCCCTTTTTGAATATTGGCACCACATTTCTAGCGCCAATCCTTTGGACTTTCCCCTTATTACAGCCAAAGATATTTAAAAAGGGCCTTCTATTACATCACTTAACTCCCTTAGGACACGGGGGTGTACCCTCTGGACCTAGGGATTTGTCTATTTTTAATCTTCCAAGACGGAGCTTCACTTCTTCCTGGGTTAACAAGAAACTTTTAAGTTGGATTTTTTCCCAACTCTCCCCTTTCAACAGGAAAAAAATCCCCTCGTAAATCAGTGGAGAAAAAAGTGTTTAAAAGGTTTGCTTTTTTCTCACGCCCTCACTGTCTCTCCCTCAGATTTTTCAAAGGCCAACAAATTTTTGTTTTTAATTTTTGACTAATTTATAAAGTTAAAAAAATTTTTGGGGTTATTTTACTTTCTATAACAATAGTCTTTTCCGTCTCCCCCATTTGCTTCCTTTATCCTTATTTTTTACACACTTTTTTTTTTTCCCCCTAAGCTTCTTAGTGCCCTTCACGCCCTCCCTGTTTTTTGTAGCTGTTTTTGTTTTTTATTTCCTCTTTTACATCCCTTTTTGATCCACATTGGTTTTTCCTGTTTTTTAATTTTTAAATTTACCATAAAAGGGATGTACCTCTCACAGTGGTACCAGGGTTTTTTTAAAAAATATCCCATTTATTTTTTGTTTTGCCCTATTTAAACACATTGTCCCCTCAATATGGTTTAGGGCCCTCTAAGCAGAATAAAATTAGCCTTCCTAAAATTCATGTTTTTGTGGGTCCTTTACAAAAAACCCTTTAAGGAAAATGGGAAATTTATATATTATGGCACTATTCCCTTGGGGGCCCCTCAACCTGAACCTTTGTTACTCTGTCAGGGCTATTAGTCAATATTAAAGGGGTTTTATTTTTCATTAAATGGGCTTCAGAATAAGGGGACAGCGAAAACAACAACTTTGCAAATTTGGGTGTCATTTGCAAAGCTGCCCTTTTTTTCACAGTGTCCCTTTAAACTTTTTTTTTATTTTTCACGAACCAGTTGGGTCTAATCCCTCCTCCTCAATTCACTACTGAGAGCTCTTTACATTCTGACAGCCCCCGGGTCGATTCAAGGAGCGTGTGTCTGACCAGAGTTTGGGCCGTAGATTTTTCTTTTCCACACCTACAGAAACAACGCAGCAGATTGTACAATGAGAAAACATGACATTTTTTACCCTGTCCAACCTCCTCATACACCAGATCTGTGCCGTTCTTAGAAAACTTAAACATCTCCAGCTTTTAGAGATCAGTGCTCAATTAGATTTAATGCAGCCTGTGGTATTATAAATTCTTAAAAATAAGACTGATAGGGGGAACCAGTGATATGGGACTCAGAGGGGGGGGGGGGAGTCCCAAGCCCCAGTGAAGGGGAATATGTTTCCCGCTGGGAGGGGGGGAAACGCCCCTGCATTCACAGAGCTGGGGAAACTAAGAAATGTGACTCACAAGTAAGGAAGCGATCATCCCCTTTAATCTAGAAGGGCCTTTCCCTAGTCGGTTTTTTTGCACCTTTGGCAAAGTAATTATCTTAGTTATTGACAAAACCTGTTTTCTTTCTGAGAGCTACGGTTTCAAAATTTCCCATTGATTCTGGATGTTAAAGTCCCCATAATAAAACCTCATTCTTGATTTGCCCCCTCATCTAAATTTTTCCCGAGGGGTAAATCTTTAGGTTCTGTTATATTTGGGGGCCTAAGCAACCCCTAAGTATTTTTGTTATTGTTACCCCCATTATGTTTACCCATAATGATTCCACATTTCATTTTCCGTTTCCATATCTTTCCCGCAGTTTGCTTTCAATAGGATTTTTCATAGAGACAGACACCTCCCCCTTCCGGTCTTTACGATCCCCTTTTAAATAGACTGTAACCCGAAAGTTAACCCCGGGTCGTACTCTCGTCCACCTTTCTCAGTTATCCCCATATGAAAATTTTTCTTACTATTAGTAAATTCTAATGTTTATGTTATTTATCACTAAATCATGTCATTTACTGGTTATTCATCACTTTTTAGCTGTCATTCACTCAGTGTTATTCACTATATAGCAGTGCCATTCACTCAGTGTATGGTAATGTTATTCACTCACTATATAGCAGTGTCATTCACTCAGTATATGGTAATGTTATTCATTCACTATATAGCAGTGTCACTCACTCAGTGTCACTCACTCACTATATAGCAGTGTCATTCATTCAGTGTATGGTAATGTTATTCACTCACTATATAGCAGTGTCATTCACTCAGTGTATTCACTATAAAGGGATGTCATTCACTCATGTATGGGAATGTTATTTATTCACTTTAGCAGTGCCATTCACTCAGTGTAAGGTAAAGTTATTCATTCAAATATAGCATGCATTCACTTAGTGTATGGTAATGTTATTCATTCACTCTATAGCAGTATCATTCATTGTGTTATTCACTCACTATATAGCAGTGTCATTCACTCAGTGTATGGTAACATTATTCATTCACTGTATAGTACTGTCATTCACTTAGTGTATGGTAATGTTTTTCAACACTAAAGCATGTCATTCACTCAGTGTTATTCATTCAGTTCGGGATGCATTCATCACTATATAGCGGTTTTATTCACTGTTTATTATTTCTCTATATACAATTCATTCATTGAGTTATGGTAATGTTATTAAATCATGTATTTGCGTGTCATTACTCGTATATGGTAAAGTTTTCATCAGTGACGCATGTCACTCATGTTCACTCACTCATATATAGCAGCGGGTTTTATTCATGTTGGTTTGTTATTCACTCACTATTTAAAACGGGTTATTTTTTTAAACCCTATAAAAAAATTAATTTTGCAGTAATCAATATTTTAGCCTATAGTTTGTTCTTTAAATTGAAACCTGTTAATGTGAATCGCCCCGGGTTGGGCTCATGGGTTTTTTCTCGAGCCCCCGGCCTTTTTGACTTTGGGTTTAAGCCGCCCGCAAAATTTAAACTTTTCACCTGCTTTTTTTTATCTGACTCCAGATTTCGGGGATGGGGCTGTGCACTGATTTTTAAAATCATTAAATTTAAAGGAATGAAGTCGTGCCTTATTAATTTTCTTATCTCATCAATCCTCTGCACCTTAACAATCTGCCCCTCTTTTTGTTTTGCTGTAAGTGCACTTTAAACGGCTGCTCCATGCTTCATTGCGGTTACATTATTCCTGGCTGCTTCTGCATCAGATTCATGAAAAAATTTAAAAAGTGCACTTATAGTGCAAGGATTACAATATTTTAGGGTATTTTTTTATTAGAGAGAGCTATCATAATTGTTATCACCTTAGGGTTGTCCTCTTGTGGGAAACGTTTAACAGTGCATTTGGTTTTACTCATTGGCTTCATGATTCCAAATTTAAAAGTTTCAATGTTTGTCCTTGGGGCGTCATAAAGCTGCGCAAACAGGGATTTTTAGTTTTCTGAGGGGTGGGGGAAACGGCATGGACCCCCTTTTGCGCCGTGCGGAAATGGAAAATTTTTATTATCATGTGTGGCTAGTATCAAATTCAGTGAATGATGACATTATTCCATCTTTCATCTGTATAGGAGTAGTATTCGTCCATTGTATGACAATGTTGCTAAGTTATGTAACAATATTATGCATTTACTGTATAGCAGTAGTATTAGTCCATTGCTCTTATGTCAGTGCAATTAGAAGAGCTGATATGCTAATCACAGCTATAGAACCACCCGTAGCCTGACCAGGAAGAGAAAGGATGTACAAATCTAAAGCTGCTTGTGACTCAGTGAAACAGTGTGGCGAAACAACCCCTTTAAGCCTTTTAGAACAGTATTTTTAATAACATAACAATGTTAAGTCGCTGTATGGCAGTAGGGCTCATTTTCTGTATGACAATATCAGTCGCTCACTGTATGATGATAGTCACTACATAGCAGTATTATTCACTCACCTTGTGATACTTAAGCTGCTTACAGTATTTTAGGGTGTTTTATATTTGAGGACAGCTATCTATAATTGATTATCACACTTGGGCTCGTCACACGTTCATCTGTAGTATATTACCAGCTGCATTTCTTAAACTCAGTGGCTTCATCGTAATAAATTACAGCATCGCCAGTTTCTATCCTTTGTGCGGCCAGATATAAGATCCGGTTTTGTAGAAGATTTGATGTTTTCTGGGGCATTTAGGGATGTAGCATGGACCGCGGTGGAGCAGTACAACACTCCATTTTACCAGAATTTACCAGTTGGTGCAGTAGATCCTTAGAAAACCCGCAGCCTCAGCCCTCATGGTCACACGTATCTGAGTCTGTGTATTGAATCATCCCGGATCTCAGACTGTCTATCGTCCATTTCCTCCTTCTTCTCCTCCCGCCTCCTAAAACTAAATGTGGCGAAAACAGAACTCATCATCTTCCCACCGTCCCCCTCCATCCGATCTCTCTATCACTGTCAATAGCTCTACACTCTCACCGGTCCTGCCGGTCCACTGCATTGGAACAACCTTTGACTCCTCTCTGTCTTTCAAACCGCACATCCAAACCCTCACCTCTGCCTGCCGCCTCCACCTGAAAAATATCTCTCGCATCCGCTCATTCCTCAACTTTGACACTCCAAGAATGCTGGTCCACGCCCTTGTCATCTCCCGCCTAGACTACTGCAACATCCGGCTCTGTGGCCTCCCATCTAGCACTCTTGCTCCCCTTCCAACCATCCTTAACTCTGCCACCCGTCTTATCCACCTCTCTCCTCGCTCCTCCTCTGCCTCTCCCCTGTGCCAATCCCTTCACTGGCTGCCCATTGCCCAGCGAATTCATTTCAAATTACTAACCCTGACCTACAAGGCTCTCCATGACCTCTCCCCTCCATACATCTCTGCCCTAATTTCCAAATATCTCCCCTCACGCAACCTCCGCTCCTCACAGGATCTTCTCCTCTGTTCCCCTCTCATCAGCTCTTCACATAACCGTCTCCAAGACTTCTCCCGTGCTTCCCCCACGCTCTGGAACTCATTACCCCAAAGCATCAGACTCTCCCCAACTTTTAACAGTTTCAAAAGCAACGTGAAAACCCATCTCTTCAGGAGCCTATAACCTACACTAACCCCACCACCAGTACACCGGCCCACAAACATGTCCGCTCCACACCTTCTGTCTCTCCCCTCCTTTCTTATAGATTGTAAGCCCTCACGGGCAGGGCCGTCTTTCCCCTATGTATCAGTTACTAGTCATTTTTCGTCACAATTGTATTTTTTCAACATTTTTTATGTATGTAACTCCCCTTGAATGTCCAGTGCCCTGGAATCAATGGCGTTCTAAAATAAATAATAATAATAATTATTTGAAAGGGGATGTGAGGTCAATCATTCTGTGAAGAAACAGATGTGAATCAGGTGGCCTTTATTTAAAAGAGTTTTCTCACCACAAGCTTTCGCAGACATGAGCTGTTTTTCTCTCTCTTACAGCTTCAAATCCTCCCAATAGGTGTGTCTCTCCCCCAGTAGGCATGTCTATCCTCCCAGTAGGTGTGTCTTTCCCCCAGTAGGCGTGCCTGTCCTCCCAGTAGGCGGGTCTTCCCTCACTGAAGACTGGTGACAACATCATTCTGTATGAGCAGTGGAAGGGAGAGGAAGCCCGAGCTCCTCTCTATACTCCTCTACTAGTGACAGCTCTGAAGGATCTGGGCAATTCCTGAGTCTCTAGCTGCTAGATTCACTCTTCCCCCATATAACCAGTTATACATGCAGCCTTAACTGATGAAACAAATGTGAGAAGGAGCTTGTGGAGGAAGGTGACAGCTCTGCAGACATTCTGCAATGGTCAGTTCTCATGTCTGCAGAGCTGTCACCTTCCTCCACAAGTTACTTGTTACCAGAACACCTGCATTGGCGTAACCAGTTATGCATGCAGCCCGAACTGATGAAACAAATGTGAGAAATGCACTCTGCTCCCCCTTCTATTATCAGGCAGGAGATAGAGGGTGGAGCAGAGTGCATTTCTCACATTTGTTTTATCAGTTCGGGCTGTATGCATAACTGGTTACACCAATGCAAGTGTTGGGGTTACAAGTAACTTGTGGAGGAAGGTGACAGCTCTGCCGACATGAGAACTGACCATTGCAGGATGTCTACAGAGCTGTCACCTTCCTCCACAAGCTCCTTGTAACCAGAACACCAGCATTGGTGTAACCAGTTATACATGCAGCCTGAACTGATGAAACAAATGTGAAAAATTCACTCTGTTTTCCCCTCTACCTCCTGCCTGATAACAAAGGGGGGAGCAGAGTGCATTTCACACATTTGTTTCATTAGTTCAGGCTGCATGTATAACTGGTTATATGGGGGAAAGAGTGAATCTAGCAGTTAGAGACTCAGGAATTGCCCAGATCCTTCAGATAGAGCTGTCACTGCTAGAGGAGCATAGAGAGGAGCTTGGGCAGCCTTTATTACACAGCTCAGAAAGAGTGAAAGACAATGAGAACACAGACAGCACAGAAAGTGAGTTCCATTTTCACACAGCTCAGAGGGAAGTGCAGGACAGCCAATCACAGCTGTATTAATGGAGTAAATGTTTGTTTTTGCAATATTAACCTTCCCACATCAATTTTACATTGTGGAAACACAATTCACAGCAAAGAAATAAACCACTTAAAACTTAACCTTTAATTAGGTATCACATAAAAATAGTAACCTCCAAACACACTCACACAATACCTCACATAAATCAGAGAACCAGTTTTTTGTCCCTATTTTTCACTAAAGGACGACATTTGCCTGATCTCCCAGAAAGGGTTAAATACAAATGATTGTAGAGACTTACGGTTTGGGGAAGGCCAAAAATCTTCTCCCCCACTCAGATTTCAAGATGGAAAATTTCAAAATTCTCGATGCTAGGAGAGAAAGAGGGGGAATAAAGCGAACTAACCCCTATTATGATACTATCCTTAAAGGGAATGTGTCATCAAAATAGAGTCATTGTTTAAGTCCCATTTTTATGTTAAACACATCCTTTTAGGAATTTTTGGTGTTTTTTTTTTATTTTTCATATCACTTTCATATATTTTAATAATTCTTAAGTCTTGCAGTTTTCAGGCTGCAGTAGAAGCCATGTCTGTAGCTATAGCTACCAGTGCTGAAAGCCTATCAGAAGAGGTCAAATAGGTCTGTAGCTATAGCGACCTGAGGAGCTGATGCAGCCCATACAAGAGGGATATCTAGGAATAGGTAGGACAATGTTAATGGACATATATTGCAAAGTGACTTGTTTTTGCAAGATCTTTAACATAAAAAGCAATCTTTGTAGTGAGACGACCCCTTTAAGACTGACTCAGTCCCATTGACTTCAATAGGAGAGTTTTCTAGTCATGCTCTGTGACCTGGGAAGAAGTCACTGTGTAGGGAGGTGAAAGGGTGAACTGTGGCATCTCCTCTTGTGACTGGTGGGTCCTGTGTTATCTATTCACACTGGTTTCTCCTTTCAGTTTGACCCTCTTTGTGCTGATAATGAGCAGACAACTGAGAATCTTTCTCTACAGAAAAGGAAGTGTCAGACTATTATAAGGCTTCGTGTCCAAAGTGAAAACTGCAGGACTTAAGAATTATTTAAAAATATTGAAAGTGATATGGAAAATTAAAAAAAATATAACCAAAAATTCTTAAAAAATGTGTTGAATATAAAAATGTGAGTTAAACAATAAGTCATTTTTGATGACACATTCCCTTTAACCTCTTAAATCAGGGTTGTCGCCCCAAAAAGGACGGCCCCGTAAGCTCACCCTAGTTGACCCTATTATATCATTTCTGGAGATTTAGCATAGTGTAAACCAAAAATATATGACAAGATTAAACTCAGAGATCATGCAAATTAAAAATCCCCTTCACGGTCTATTGACCCGTGTGGGGGTGACCCAACGCGTTTCACCCTACTCATTACTATGGGGGTCTGTGAGTAAAAATAACCAGAAAACATGACGTCCCTTAGTGTAATCAATGACCTGCTGATTCGGCTTCTCTGAGTAAGACGACTCCCCATTGTGGAAACGCCCCTTTAGGACTACTGAGCCAAATGGACTGCAAGATACGTAGATGTCAGTCCTGCAAGGAGCACACATCTGCAGGGAGATAACCCAATAGGAGATGCAGCAGGTGTCCTTCCATCTGCCCTATGTTATTGAGGAATTAATATTTCTTGCAATGTGGATGTTGTTTGCATTTTATTACAAGCAGCAAAGCAAAATTTCATAACATATTTTATATTATTTTTGGAACTTAGAAAGGAAAGCGAAAAACACCCACTATGCTAAAGACTGAGCCACCTTGTAAACTATTGACTGAATCAGTGTTTTAATCACTGAGCAGCCATTAGTACCTTTAAACTCACTTTTCCCTCAGTTCATCCACTACGTAAAATACTGAGCTTCTAAGCTTTAATCACTGAGCCACTTTGGTTACTAGTGACTGAATCAGTGTTATAATCACCGAGCAGCCATTCATACTATTTAAACCCACCTTCCTACCTATTGATCCACAAGCAATCTATAACCTTGAGCCACCCCAAATCTACTTCTGATTCACTATTCTAATCCCATGCTAACCACTGAGCCACCTTGTAAATAGGTTTTAACCACTGAGCAACCATTCTAACAACAAAGCTAACCTCCTGCTATACTAAAGACTGAACCAGTAAGCTATAACCATTAAGCCATTTCAATAACTACTGATCCACTGTTGTAATCACTGAGCTACCATGTTAACCACTGAGCCACCCTCCTATCTATTGATCTACTCTGCTAAAAACTGAGCCACAAAGTATTTACTATAAAACTACCTCACGAGCTACAAATAAACAGCTCTAATCACTGAACACTTACCACTAAGCCATCCTCTTATTTGTGGATTCACTATGGTAAAGAGTAAACAGCTGAGTATTAACCAATAAACCACCTCAATAACTATCGATCCACTGTTCTAATCCCTAAACTGTCATGTTAACCACAAAGCCACCTTGTTAAATAGGTTTTAATCACTGAGCAACCATTCTAACCACTAAGCCACCCTTCTGCTATAGTAAAGACAACCAGTAAGCTTTAACTATTAAGCCATCTCAATGACTACCGGTCCACTGTTGTAATCCCTGAGCTAGCATGCTAACCACTGAGCCACTCTCCTATCTCTTGATCTACTCTGCTCAAAACTGAGCCACAAAGCTTTTACTATAAAACTACCTCAATAACTACAAATACACAGCTCTAATCACTGAACACTTACCACTAAGCCATCCTCTTATCTGTAGATCTACTATGGTGAAGAGTAAGCAGCTAAGTATTAACCAATAAGCCACCTCAATAACTATCGAACCACTGTATTAATGACTAAGCTACCATGCTAACCACTGAGCCACCTTGCTAGTTATTGAATTAGTGTTACAATCAATCAGCAACCATTCTTAGTACTAACGCCACCCTCCTATCTATTGTTCCACTATGCTAAAGACTGAGCCTTCAAAACTATTACCACTGAGCCACCTCAATAACTACAGTCACCATCCTAATTAATGAGCGACCATGCTGACCACTGAGCCACCTAGCTAGTCATTAAATTAGTGTTATAATCAGTCAGCAACCATTCTTACTACTAAAGCCACCCTCCTATCTAATGACCCACTATGCTAAAGACTGAGCCTTAAAACTATTACCACTGAGCCACCTCAATAACTACAGTCAGCATAGTTACTGAGCGACCATGCTAACCACTGAATCATTTTGCTATATTTTAAAGTCACAATGCTAATAGTTAAGCTACTTGTCTAATCACGTATCTACTAGAGCGGGTTCATAAATCAGGCACAATCTATACTAATATTATTTGCATGAAATTTGCCGTTTAACCGCGAAATTTCATACATGTGGCCCTTGCTGTTTATTGGGGAGCGTCCACACGGAATATACAAAATACCGGTCAGATTCTGTTTCAAAATTGTTACTTTTTGCATGGTTTTGGGGGACTACTGCACAGATTTGCTATTAAAGTGTATTGAGATGGTTGCTTGTCGGTTTTCAGATGGTTTCTTAACCCACAAACCGTCTGAAAATCCGACCAATAAACCTTGCCGTGTGGACGGACCCTTATGCTAATCTCTAAACTGCAATGTAAACTGCGGGCCAATTTATTAACCACTGAACCCTGTGCTTATCATTAAGGCAACATGCTTAGCACTAAGAGGACATGATAAAGACTTAGCCAGCATGTGCCTCACTAAACCAATGCAATAAAGACTGAGCCAGCATGCTTACCACTGAGCCACTTTGCAATTTACAAAGCAACAGTGCTGAGTTCTAGACTACCTGGCTAATAAATGAGGTACTGCAGCAACCACTGAGTCACTTCGCTGTTTATTAAGCTACAACCATAATCACTGAGCCACCTTGCTAGTCACTGAGCCATCTTGATATTTACTAGTCCACTATATAAATCTAATATCCTGGTGAATCACCTTGCTCTTTAATTAGCAGTAGTGTTAATCACTAGGCTCCCTTGCTAATCACTGAGCCACCCTGATATTTACTGAGCTGCTGTGTTAATCCTTGAGCCACTTATTGGGCTGCTTACTGTTTACTAACTTACTGTGCAGATCATTAGGCTACCTTGCTATTCATGTGTCACTGTGGTAATCTCAGGACTAGTGATGAGCGATTACGTTGACTATGGTCATCGGGTCGATAGTTGATATCGTCAATTATCAAGACGATTTACGATAGCCGATAATAGATTATCACCGATGACCATTAAAGTCTATGGGAGAGCAACAACACCTTCATTCTTACACCCAAACAAGGCTGGAGAAGCTGGAATTAACATCCACAACAGTCAAATGGATACGTGCTACATCTTAGGCAACACACTTAGGTTATAAAAGCCACAGTGCCAAAGGACAAGTATGTTTGTACCTCATTACATGGACCATTGACTATACCCTGTCCTGGACCACAGCATGACCCCAAACCTGCATACCCCCAACATTAAAAAGTGCCGGAAAAAGTATACTTTCAACCACATTTTATGAACTGGACCATTGACTATACCTGTCCTGGTCCACAGCATGAGCCCCAAACCTGCATGACCCACAGATTAAAAAGTGCCGGAAAAAGGAGTCTTTCAACCACCATTTTAGTTGAACTGGACATTGACTATACCTGTCCTGGGCCACAGCATGAGCCCCAAACCTGCATGACCCCACATTTAAAAAGTGCCGGAAAAAGGAGTCTTTCAACCACCATTTTAGTTTCACTTGACATTGACTATACCTGTTCTGTACCACAGTATGACCATTAAACCTGCATGACCCACAGATTAAAAAGTGCTGGGAAAAGGAGTCTTTGAACCACCATTTTAGTTGAACTGGACATTGACTAGAACTGTCCTGGGTAACCTACATCTGTTCAAGTTTTCCTGTACCTCCCTTGTACAATTCAGAGGAATATTTGTATCAGCTATTTTGTACATGCCAGTTTTTTAGTACTTTAACTCTAGAAAACACATTTTTAAAATAGGATGGAACCCCACCACGTCTTTGTTTCTCTTTTTTTAATTGTATTAAAACGGGTGTCTCACTACAGGGATTTGCTGCTATGTTAAAGATCTTGCAAAAACAAGTCATTTTGCAATATGTGTCCATTAGCAGTGTCCTACCTATTCCTGTTTTTGACAGCACCATCACCCTTGAGCTACTTTTGACAATTGTGAAGAACAAATGTCTGTGAAAAACCACATATTTTAGAATAGGACCTGTACAATAGCTGCATTTCACAGCAACATGCCCCCAAAAATTCAAAACATTACCCTTGAGCCTCTTTTGACAATTGTGAAGAACAAATGTCTGTTAGAAACCACATTCTTTAGAATAGGACCTGTAGTATAGCTGCATTTCACAGCAAAATGCCCCCAAAAATTCAAAACATGACCCTTGAGCCACTCTTGACAATTGTGAAGAACAAATGTCTGTTAGAAACAGCATTTTTTAGAATAGGACCTGTAGTGTAGCTGCATTTCACAGCAAAATGCCCCCAAAAATTCAAAACATGACCCTTGAGCCACTCGTGACAATTGCGAAGAACAAATGTCTGTTATAAACAGCATTTTTTAGAATAGGACCTGTTGTTTTGCTGCATTTCAAAGCAGCATGACCCAAAAAATTATAAAAATGACTTCTCAGCCACTGTTAAAAATTGTTAGGGAGAAATGCCACTTAGAAGCCCCATTTCTGTTCCAAAGGACCATAATTATAGCTGTATCTCACAGCAACATGACCTAAAAACCATGAAAATGCGAAAAATTCTAAAGATAAAGTAAAGTAATGGAATATGGTTTTGTCATGAAACCTGCTGTCTTTTACAGTCTCCTCACAGCAAAACCAGCAAAAAAAAATTGCAGAGAGAAATGATCATTTTAAAAAAACATTTTTCAAGAGGACCATTTCTGTTTGAAGAGAATGTGAAGTAGACCGGCAAACTAATGGGGTGACCACGGCAATTGGGGCCACAACATCATCAGAGATCCATGCCTGATTAAATCTTGATGAAAGTCAAACGATCCACTTATCTGTGGAAAGCCGGATGCGTTTGTATGAAATGACTCCTCCAGCTGTGCTGAAGGTCAGCACATATATGACCCTGGCTGCAGGGCAGGACAAACACTCTATGGCGTGACGAGCCAGCTCGGGCCATTCATCCATTTTGGATACCCAGAAGTCTATTGGGTCCGAAACACATCCAAAAACATTGGTGTTGAGACGCAGATAGTCGTGCACCATGATCTTAAGCTGGTCTCTGTGTGTTGGATGTGTGCCATGCATTGCATGCGTTGGTGAGGTGGTAAACAAGATTTCCAGAGGTCACCCATTAGGCTTCTGCCACCTTGCCCGCTGCTGGCTGCCGCTGCGGCTACTTGGCACTCTACTGCTGTCACGTCGCTGACGTTGTTCCACCGTGACATTTGAAGAACGTGAATCAGACGCAACAGATGTCTCCAGTTGATCAATCAGCAAGGTCTCCATTTCCTGCATTTTTCTCTCTATTTGGGTGGGTGGAAGGAAAGTGCTGAGTTTTGTTTTTGTACGGGGATCCCGGAGGGTGGCCACCCAGTAATGTTGTTCATTTTGATGGCTTTAACGCGAGGATCATGTTGGATGAAATGGAGCATCCAAGCACTCATGTGAGAGATGGAGCCTTGATTTACCAAGCCTCTGGGTCGAGGGGGACTAGCAAACTGATCTTCCTCATCCCTTCCTCCTCCCGCCTCAAATTCGCCGGCCAACCTCTTTCCAAGGCAGGGACGTCGGTAACGTCGGTGTCCAGGAAAACCTCCTCCTCCTCTGCTTCCTCCGGCACAGCTTCAACACAGCCCTGACTTGCCTGAGATCATGCACCCTGAGAGCTGAGGCGCCGCCTTGCACTAGCCCTGGATCCCGAACCACTGCCTAATGAAGACCATTAAAAATTGTGAAACTGTCGGGCCTTGTGGATTCGACGGGAGAAAGGCTCGTGTCCGCATCTGTGTCCGTCTCCTTCCTCCGTCGCTGGCGGGACTTTATGTTTCAGAGTGTCCAACGATCGTTCCAGAACTAAGATCACCACAATGCTCATGCTGACAAGGGCATTTTCCGCACTGACCCTTTTGGTGGCTTTTCAAACTGGCAAGGAAAGGTGCAGAGCTCTTTCACCTGCCTCCACTCATCGGTGGTCAACACCCCAAGGTCCGCACCGCTGCTTGTTAGGCCATGTGTCACTTCGTACTGCGTAATGGCATTGCGCTGCTGCCACAATCGCTGGAGCATGTGGAGGTGGAATTCCCGGTGTTGCCACGTCAACAATGAGACGGTTGTGGGAGGCCGAGCTGATGTTGCAACGCAGCCAGGCGGACGAAGCAGGTTGCGAACGGCGGAATGCGAACTCAGACCTCGAGCCTTCCTCAGCAGGCAGTCCAGACCCGGGTAGCTCTTTAGAAATTTCTGGACGACAGGTTAATGACGTGTGCCAGGCAAGGATGTGCTCCGGGCCTACCGATCTTAAGGGCGGCCAGAAATTTTTCGCCGTTATCCACACACCTTGCCTGGCAAAAGGTTCTTGTCACCCAGCCAGCGCTCGGTCTCGTTGCGGAGAGACGTCCACAGCTCCTGACTGTTGTGGACGGTCTCCAAGACAGATTAATTTCAACATGGCTGGTTTCTCTGGCCCGTGATGCCCCCAGAGGACCTTGGGGGAAAAGAACCCTGCACCATCCCTGCGGTTTGAAGAGCGGCGCCGAGCCTGAGTGTCACCATCACCACCAGAGACACCCAACCAGCTCACCCGTGAGCTTTCCAGAGATATAGCGGCCTTGGCCGTGCTTACTAGCCCATGTGTCGGTGGTCAAAAGGATTTTTCCCGACACAGATGCAGACAACACGCTTGAAATTTTAGATGACACGTGGCTGGCCGGGGCGGGGGACGGTTTTTCTGGCAAAAGAAATGCCTGCTCGGCATCTGGTAATGGGGCAGGCAGGGGCCATGACGTGTCAGAACTCATCTGTGTCCACCAGACGGAAAGGCAACATTTCCAAGGCCAAAAGCCTGGCAATGCGACATTCAGGCTTTTGGCTTTGGGATGGTTTGTGTTAAAGTGTTTCTTCTGCTCCCAAACCTGGAAGACAGAAGGCTGGCTGCTAGACTGGCCGCTGTACGGCGTGCAGGTATTCAAACAGGTGGAAGGAGAATGGGTAGGATGGGTCTCTGGTGGTGCTGGTGGTACTCGGGCGACGGTGGAGGCTGAAGCGGAGGCTGATCCCTGATCATGACTCTGAGAGACATGGGCAGCTGAGGAACGCTTGGTGGTGGCGGAGGAGGCGGAGACAGAGGGTGTGACAGTGGTTGGAAGCCTGGCATCGGTGTGGCCTTTTTTGGCCAAGTGTTGCCTCCATTTCAACTCATGCATTCGCTGCATGTGACTAGACATGTTGGTGGTGGTTAAACACCTAAGATTCTTGCCTCTACTGATGCGTTTATGGCAAAGGCGGCATATGACATCGCTGGGTGAATCAGAGGCTTGCTCAAAGAAGGCCCAGGCTTTTCGACGGCGATAAGCGAGGAGCGATGTTTCCGCTGATTGTTACTGGCGGAATCATCTCATCGGACTTCTGCGACCACCCTCTCCCTTTTTGAGGCGGGACCCGTACTGACATTACCCCATCGTCTTCCTCCTCGTCCAGTGATGAAGGGCTCGCAAGCAAATTCTGCTGAAAAGACCACGTTGGATCCGCAATGTTGTCATCATCATCATCATCAACACAGGTGACTTCCTCGTCCTGACATTCTGCATCCAGGAGCTGCGGGCTACAAGCAACAGGCACTGCAAGGCAGTGTCGACCGCCCGGGATTTTTGCAGATTGACCGGCTTCCTTCTCCTCCTCTGATGGCATCAGTAACTGGGCGTCAGAGCAGACAAAATCATTCTCTTTGGCCTCTTGGTCTTTGGAAATGCCTTCTGACCCCAACCGCATTTTGTCATCAAAGAGGTCTTCAGAAAATGGATTATCCACAGTGGTGGGTACACGAGTTGACATTTTGCTGCTTCATGTTGGACGGATGCTGATGATGCTGATACGACAATTTGTGGCCGTGACTGGGAGGACGAGGAGGTAAGACTGCTAGATGCAGGTTGCATTAACCACTGAAGGACAGCTGGCGACGCTGTTCGTTACTGAGAGTCACAGGGCCCTGACCCAGCGATGACAGCCTGACGGTCCTGCAACTGACGATCCGCTGGCATGCGTGTTGTCGCCAGCACTGGAAGGAGCACCTTCTCTCGTACCTCTACCTCCATGTCCTACCCCCTCTTTGCTCGCTTACCTCCTGCATTTCGCTCCATGTTCAGAAAGATAAATTTAAAAAGGTATGGAAGAGTTTTTGACAGTCTCTTATTGAAAGACGGCAAATCACAGCTATTCTTAAATCCTCTAATTTCCTACAGCCAACTAGGATTAGAAACTGAAAGGTTTCTAGCGAATACCTGTGAAATGCGGTCTGGTGGAGAACCGTAAGACAAAATCAACAGTGTTCTTCCTTCAGTCCCAGGGATTTACAACTGCCCATAGGATAGGAATTGATGTTTTCAAAAAACTATATCTGGCGCTATCGCGCCAAATGGATTACGAGCGCAATAAAAATTTTCAGAAGCCCGGGATGAGAAATTGTTTTTTTTTGCAGCAAAGACAAACGGAACGTTGCTAGAAAATTTTTCTACAGAATTGTCGTACAACGTGGCTATTTGAAAAAAAAAAGGGCGCTCCCCGTGCAATACAGCTATTTAAAAGTTTACGGGTAAAAAACGGTGTTTTTTTTCACTTTAAAATACACCCGCGTGACTACAAAATTTTTTTATTCAAATTTAAGTCAAGGGGGGCTTATGAAAAAAAACTGGGTCTTTTGAAATGATAGGTAAAATTTGGGTTTTTGCACCTATGAAATACACCCAAATTTCTGCAAAATTTTTGTATGGTAAATAAGTCAGTGGGGCTTTGACAAGCTGGGCTGCACCAATGAAAAAAAAACGGGGAAGGGTGTTCTATGTAAAACGAGGTATGTGATTTTTCCCGCCAATCGCAAAACCAACACATCCCCGTCTGACATTGCCCCACAGCTAACTGCTTTTCTTAAACATTTTTGCCCCCAAAATTAAGGGCAGAAAAATGGGCTATTAAAGATTATTTGGATTTTAACTTAATTATCGCGTGATCGAAAAAACGATCAAAATAAAAACCCTCCCATTTTAATTTGTCGATAAAAATCGCCCAAAATATCAGGACTCTATGGGTCATCAATGAGATATCGGGAAAACATGGGCCCTGGTTTACTGAGTTTTTTGTGCTATTAATTAAAAAACCAATAGGGAACCCCTTTCTTACTTAGTGTTGGCGATTTTTATCGACAAAGTTGAA
>JAODAL010059600.1:0-21388 GCA_025379985.1 Phyllomedusa bahiana
CAGCCATGCCAGTGGCACCCAGGTTCGCAGTGTTTTTTTCAGACATGTTTTTTGTGCAGAACTATACGTTGTATTTGGCACACATTTGCTTTTAAACTATATAAGGAGAAGTAGATACCTCCATTTTGGTTTCCTGCACCCGCCCACCTCCACAGGCTGTTATATCAATGCACTACGCTTTGAAAGGTTGGTGCTTTTTTATTTTTCTCTCTGCATTTTGGAGGCCGTTTGGCACAGTGAGAGGTCTGAAGTTGACCCAGGTGAGAGATAATATAGAGTAGGACCACCCAACTGAGATCCCGTTGTAAGCCGGGGTGGCTTGAGCATTATTTGGCCAAAAAAACATGCGGACCAAGAATCTCAACATTTTTTCATATATTGTAGATAGCATAAAATGCTCCTTTGGAGATTTCCATGTGTTTTTTTTGCCCTTTTTGCAGTGGTGTGCCACTGGTATTGGGCTGTGTGCATATGTATATGTGCCGCAGCCATGGTTCGCAGTTTTTTTTCAGAAATGTTTTTTTTGTGCAGAACTATACGTTGTATTTGGCACATATTTGCTTTTAAACTATATAAGGAGAAGTAGATACCTCCATTTTGGTTTCCTGCACCCGCCCACCTCCACAGGCTGTTATATCAATGCACTACGCTTTGAAAGGTTGGTGCTTTTTTTATTTTTCTCTCTGCATTTTGGAGGCCGTTTGGCACAGTGAGAGGACTGAAGTTGACCCAGGTGAGAGATAATATAGAGTAGGACCACCCAACTGAGATCCCGTTGTAAGCCGGGGGTGGCTTGAGCATTTTTTGGCCAAAAACATGCGGACCAAGAATCTCAAAGTTTTTTCATATATTGTAGATAGCATAAAATGTTCCTTTAGAGATTTCCATGTGTTTTTTTTCCCTCATTTTATGCCTCAAATTTCATTGGTGCACTCCTCATGGAATGTAAGTGGTTAAGTGACTTGGATTGGAGCTATTTGATCCTGGTTACTGAAGGGAAGGCTACTGATGAGAAGTGTCAGCTATAATTAACAGCCAGTCCCAGTCATGTATAGAGTGGTCTCAACTCCTAAGCCTGTTCCATAACCCACTCCTGACATCATGACAAAAATATATATTAGATGTTGTTAATTATACTACATTCCATGTGTATTATTGTGCAATGGTATATTTGTTAATTTTTTGGGGAAACATTATTTGATCAAGACAAAGGGCCACATGTATGAATACTGTCTAGGTCTAAAATTCACTTTGTTGCCCATAGCAACCAATCAAAGAGCCCCTCTCATTTTTCCAGAGCACTATATGAAATGGAAGGAGCACTCTGATTGGTTGCTATGGGCAACAAAGTGAGTTTTAGACCTAGAGAGTTTTCATACATGTGGCCCAAAGTGTCTTGATACAATTTTTTTTTTTAGAAAATTTTCTGCATTGATGCAATATATATATATTAATAAAAATATGACATAACCTGTAGTCAAATATGATTATCCAAATTTGAAAATCAAGGAAAAATGTAAATAAATTATTACCATTTATATGGGATGGGAAACTCAGTTTTCCAGGTTTAATAGAATTGGTTTGGCAAGTCTCAAGGAGTATTAATAGAAAATTACTAAAGTAAAAAGTCTTAAAAAAAAAATACAACATCTAAAAAAATGGAAAGTGCAAAAGTATGTACACATTCTAGTGTTTTAATAAAGTTTTCAGCAACAACAATCTTTATTAATTTTAAAATATGTTTTAAAAAAATTAATTATATACTTTGCAATCTGCTAAAATTACTTAAGTTTAAGTTTCATGCTCCTTTGAGTAACGGGTTTGGTGGATTCGCTGAACCACCGCAAGCGATGATAGTTAAGCCACGCCAGGGAGCGGAGTCTAAGTAGCCCCCGGTATTTACCAGAGCCCGCCGCAAAGTGGGATGGACTTGCTGCGGCGTGAGACTACCAGGTCGCTACCCCTGACGTGACTTGCTTGCGATGGCGGCCGGGGTAATACATGGTACAGAATCGTAGTTCAGAGACGTAGTCGGGGACAGGCAGAAGGTCCGGGCAGGCGGCAGAAGTTCGTGATCAGAGACAGGCAGACTGTCATGGCAGACGGCAAACAGGCAAGGTCAGGAAACGTAGCGGAACGGACTGGTACACAGGTAATCCAACGTAACTCCAATACTCTCTAGACTCTCAAACGCACACCAACAATCTGGTAGAGAGTGCAGGGGGCTTATTCCTTATATAGGACCAGCGGCCGGCAATAGACTAATTACCGGTACGCTGGCACTTTAAATCCAGACCAGCCATCGCGCGCGCGTGCGCCCTAAGCAGCGGGTACGCGTGCGGCGGCCAGGACAGGCAGGAGCAGCGTGCACAGAAGCGTGGACGGGTAAGTGAGCCGGCGCCAGGGCCTGGGCAGCAGGGGGATGGTCGCGGGGAGCCGCGGCACCCACGCCTGACCCCCTGCGGGCAGGGGGGGGCGACCACGGGGGGCGACGATACCCGCACCAGCCCCCATGACAGAACCCCCCCTTAGATCTCCCCCTCTTTTTACGGAATTTAGAGAGGAGGTCAGGTGACAGATTAGCCTCAGGTTCCCACGACCGCTCCTCCGACCCGAACCCCTTCCAGTCAATGAGAAAGAACCGCTTTCCCCTCATCGTTTTCTCCACCAGAACCTCATTGACCTCAAAGATGTTATCAGCGTTGACCACAGGAGAAGGTGAGACAGATCCACGGGAGAAGCGATTCAGCACCACAGGCATGAGGAGTGAAACATGGAAGGCGTTCGGGATACGCAGAGTAGGAGGCAAGCGGAGCTTGTAGGACACCGGGTTTAGTTGCTGAAGTACAACAAAGGGGCCCAAATACTTAGGGCCTAACTTATAACTGGGCACCTTGAAACGAATATATTTGGCAGACAACCAAACTCTATCACCTGGCTTAAATAGGGGTGGAGGTCTACAGTACCTGTCGGTCTGGACTTTTGTGCGAGTGGAGGCCCGTAGAAGGGCCTGTCGTGTGGCTTGCCAGAGTGCCTTGATGTCACGCACTTGGACATCCACGGCAGGAACATGACAAGAGGTAGCCAGAGGGAGGGGCGTGCGGGGATGTAGCCCAAACACAACAAAAAAGGGAGAGGCCCCAGTGGATTCCGAGTCTAGTGAATTATAAGAGAATTCCGCCCAGGGGAGGAGGTCGACCAATTATCCTGACGGGCGGATACAAAATGTCCTAGGTAGGTCCCTAACACTTGGTTAACCCTCTCTACCTGCCTGTTAGTTTGAGGGTGGTAAGCCGACGAGAAATCTAGCTGAATCTGCAACTGCCCACATAGAGCCCGCCAGAATCTTGACACAAACTGGACCCCCCTATCCGAGACGATATGCAACGGAAGACCGTGTAACCGAAAAATGTGTTGGAAAAAGTGCTGGGCCAGCTGAGGAGCAGAGGGTAACCCGGGCAGGGGAACAAAGTGAGCCATCTTCAAAAATCTATCTGTCACCATCCAGATGACAGTGTTCCCAGGGGAGGCCGGGAGGTCCTTAAAAAAGTCCATGGCTACATGGGACCAAGGTCTTTCTGGCACTGGGAGAGGCTGAAGCAGACCCGCGGGTCTGAGACAAGGGACTTTATTACGGGCACAGGAGGTACAGGCCAGGACAAAGTCTCTAACATCTTGAGCGAGAGTGGGCCACCAATAATATCGAGCAATTAGTTGCAGAGACTTATGGACTCCAGGATGACCCGCTGTTCGTGAGGCATTTCCCCACTTCAGGATATGAGGCCACATGGCAGGGCGTATGTAGGTCTTCCCAGGAGGCAGATGTTGAAGGTCCACGGGGGCCGCCGTGAGGAGATGCTCAGGAGGAATCTTGTGCTGCAGGGGCGGCTCCAAGCCCACTGTGTCCAAGGATCTAGAGAGGGCATCAGCTCTGACGTTCTTCCCAGCTGGCCGAAAGTGAAGAAGAAAATCAAAGCGGGCGAAAAAGAGTGACCACCTGGCTTGTCGAGGGTTCAGTCGTTGGGCAGACTGCAGATAGGGAAGATTTTTGTGATCGGTGAATATATCGATGGGGTGGCGAGCTCCCTCCAACAAGTGCCGCCATTCTTCTAAGGCTAACTTAATGGCCAGTAATTCGCAATCACCAATAGTATAATTCTTTTCATCTGGGGTGAAGGTTTTCGAGAAGAAGCCGCAAGTACGTAGTTTCGCTGAGGAGGTCTTCTGTAGGAGGACAGCACCTGCACCTACTGAGGAGGCGTGCACTTCTAGGACGAATGAACGCTGCGGATCCGGGCGAGACAGAACTGGAGCAGAAGTAAATGCTGACTTAAGGCGATCAAAGGCTTCTTGGGCTTCTGGAGGCCAAGATTTGGAGTTGGCAGTTTTCTTCGTAAAGGCCACCAGCGGGGCCACGAGTGTGGAGAAATGCGGTACGAACTGTCTGTAATAATTCGCCAACCCCAGAAAACGTTGGATAGAGCGAAGGCCCACGGGTCGAGGCCACTGTAAAACTGCAGACAGCTTAGAGGGATCCATCTGGAGACCCTGATCCGAGACGATGTACCCCAGGAAGGGCAATGAGATGTGTTCGAACTGGCATTTCTCCAGTTTGGCATATAACTGGTGGTCGCGGAGACGTTTGAGCACCTGGCGGACGTGGTGGTGGTGAGTTTCCAGATCAGGAGAGAAGATTAAGATGTCATCTAGGTATACGATAACATAGACATAGAGAGATTGTGGAAGATCTCATTGACAAAATTCTGGAACATCGCCGGAGCATTGCAGAGGCCAAATGGCATGACGAGATATTCAAAATGGCCATCTTGGGTACTAAAGGCCATCTTCCACTCGTCGCCTTCACGGATACGAATCAAGTTGTATGCTCCACGTAAATCCAAATGGGAAATTTTTTTTGCGCCACGTAGGCGATCAAAAAGCTCTGAGATCAGAGGCAGGGGGTATCGATTTTTTATAGTGATTTTGTTAAGTCCCCGATAATCGATACAGGGCCGGAGAGTTCCATCTTTCTTTTCAACAAAGAAGAAACCGGCCACCGCAAGATAGGAAGACTTGCGTATAAAGCCTTTACGGAGATTCTCCTGGATATACTCCGACATAGCCTTAGTCTCTGGGACCCAAAGAGGGTAGACTCTGCCTTGGGGAGGAGTACTACCGAGTTGCAGGTCAATAGGACAGTCAAACGGCTGGTGCGGAGGAAGAGTTTCGGCCTGTCTTTCAGAAAAGACGTCGGCTAGATCCTGGTAAGGAGCGGGCAGACCCGGCAGAGGCTTTGTAGACTTTACAGAGGCGGGTCATGGAGCTGGACGGAGTACAGGAAGACATCGCGAGTGGCACGTGGGACCCCAATGGATAATCTCGCCCGTGTTCCAGTCTACGATCGGAGCGTGGTCCTGCAACCAAGGGAGGCCCAGGAAGGCGATGGCTTTAAAGGTGCTGTCCGGCGACACTCCACAGAGTACGGGAATGGTTAGGTGGGGAGAGGCCGCACGGACACCTAGGGATGCCTCTCCTGCAAGCCCTAGGTGCGAGAGTGACCCTGGGCGCACCGGACAGACCCCAATGAAGTGGCCAGAACCGCCACAGTAGAAGCACAACTGCCTCTGACGATGCTGCAAGCGTTCCTCCTGGGACAGGTGGACTCTCTCGACCTGCATGGGCTCATCCTCAGGAACCATTGGCGGAGGAGGTGGAGGTCGTTGGAAAACGGGAGCCAGACGAGGTAGCCGGAGTGGTCGGGTGACCTCCCGTTGGGGGCGGAGCTCTTGCTGTCTCTCGGCAAACCGAATGTCAACTCTGGAGGACAGGCAAATCAGTTTGTCCAGAGCGGAAGGCAGCGAGCTCTTTAATTCGCCCAGAGAGGCTCAGCTAGAAGGTTGCCACCAAAGCCTCATTATTCCATTCCAGCTCAGAGGCTAAGGTGCGAAACTGCACAGAGTACTGACCCACGGTAGAGTCGCCCTGATGGAGACGGAGCAGAGCTGCGGCAGCGGAGGAGATGCGGCCAGGTTCCTCGAAGACGGTGCGGAACCCCTGGAGAAAGGTTTGCAGATTTGCCGTCAACGGATCTCCTCGGTCCCATAGCGGAGTGGCCCAGGCAAAGGCCTCCCCCTATAAGAGGCTAATTATGAAGGCCTCCTTAGCCCGCTCGGTAGGGAATTGGTGCCCCAAATTCTCAATGTGGGTGGAGCATTGACTGATGAAGCCACAACACTTCTTGGGGTCACCGTCATAGCATGAGAGAAGCGGCAGATGCAGAGATGGTACCGGTGCAGGAGCAACTGGTGCTGGCATGGAGGTAGCAGCTGCAGGCCGAGGTAGACGGGCCGCAAAGTTCTGCATCATGGCCTTGAGCTGGCCAATACGCTGGCTCTGCTGGACGACAGTCGTCGTGACGTCCCGGAGCTCAGGCAAAGGTACCTTGGCGGAATCCATGGCCAGATTTTACTGTAACGGGTTTGGTGGATTCGCTGAACCACCGCAAGTGATGATAGTTAAGCCATGCCAGGGAGCAGAGTCTAAGTAGCCCCCGGTATTCACCAGAGCCCGCCGCAAAGCGGGATGGACTTGCTGCGGCGTGAGGCTACCAGGTTGCTACCCCTGACGTTTATGAGCAAAAGTTCATCAACAGCATCAAAAAAATAATAATGAGTGCACGCCACCAGACCTGGATCAGGGTCAATTGGTAATGAAAATAGAAAAACGGAGGCAGCACTTCAAAAATAAAGGTTTAATGTACCCAAAGTAACAGCTGTTACTTTGGGTACATTAAACCTTTATTTTTGAAGTGCTGCCTCCGTTTTTCTATTTTCGCTACCCCTGACGTGACTTGCTTGCAATGGCGGCCGGGGTAATGCGTGGTACAGAATCGTAATCCAGAGACATAGTTGGGGACAGGCAGAAGGTCCGGGCAGGCGGCAGAGGTTCGTGGTCAGAGACAGGCAGACGGTCAGGGCAGGCGGCAAACAGGCAAGGTCAGGAAACGTAGCGGAATGCACTGGTACACGGGTAATCAAACGGAAGTCCAATACTCTCTAGACTCTCTAACGCACACCAACAATCTGGCAGAGAGTGCAGGGGGCGTATTCCTTAGATAGGACCAGCGGCCGGCAATAGACTAATTACTGGTGCTCTGGCCCTTTAAATCCAGACCAGCCGTCGCGTGCGTGCCCTAAGCAGAGGGTACGCGCGTAGCCGCTGGGACAGGCAGAAGCAGCGTGCACAGGAGCGTGGATGGGTAAGTGAGCCGGCGCCAGGGCCCGGGCAGCAGGGGAATGGTTGCGGGGGCGAGGCACCCGTGCCGGACCCCCTGCAGTCAGGGGGGCGGCGCGGGGGGCGACGGTACCCGCGCCAGCCCCCATGACACTTTGTAACCGGTTTGGAAATCAATATTTCATGTGAGTACATATGTTTTGAATCTTCAGAACCTGTCTTCTAAGTTTGTACTCCCTATTCATCACGGTATCAGTCACAGTCAGATCTCCAATGATTTGTGCCCTTTGTATACGTGTTGATAGGTTGTGTTTTGTGGAAAACTGTATATAAATCGACATCTGCGCACTGACATGGCTGGCAACAAGTCATAACTTGGCAAGAGCAAATTCATTTTACTTATTCATTGGAACAAATGACTGCAGCTTCTTTTGCTTCAAATAATAAATATGTGAAAAGCATAGGAGAATTAAATGAATTGAATTTGCAAGAAGGGCAGTCGCTACCGGGCCCTGCAGCCTGAGGGGCCCAAAAGCCCTTCTGCCACATAAGGAGACACTAGTATTGTAAATGGCGCATGGTAACTGGGGGGCCCCATTTCACTTTTTACACTACGGCCCAAGAGCTTGAAGTTATGCCTCTGTGTGCAAGATTAGTCTAGGGAAAATATCCAGAGAGTGCAAAAGAAAGTGGGCCTTTCAATACAGGGTAAAGTCAGGATTTTGTATTATTATTATTATTATTATTATTAATGTTGAATTATACATTCAGGTCACAGTCAAATAAAACCTGTATCTGAGTGCTTTAATTCTGGTACTTTGAGTTTTGTCAATATTCATTAAAAAATGAAAAGTAACCATAACCCTAACACGCATAGGGTTAAAGTTTTTACAGGGTTTAAACGGATAAAAGGGGTTTTCTTTCTACAATAATTTGATTTTAACATGTACGTAGAGGTGAATGAAGACTATTACCAAACACATTGCTGTACTGATTTTGCTTGTTCAAGAGATAAAGAATATTTTACCTATTTCTAGTGTACAGAAGTTTCTCTTGGTTACTAAACAGCTCTCCCTACTCTATCATATCTGATTGCCTCACAAGCTGCCATCCGACCATTATGAATCATTCCTTGCTGAGTCTTATCTCTAGTACAGGAGATTGTTTACCTAAATTAATGACATGCTTAAACCCTTAGAGCTCTGTAGCTTTGTGCACTACAAATTATAAATCTCTTGCACTCATATAATTGTAACATAAATAGCAAGTAATAGCAAAGCTGGAACCACTCACAGCCTATCCCGAAAGTATGAGTCTGAAGCTGGCTGTAGCTCTATGAAACAACATAGTGAGAACATCCTTTTAACTTTTCCAATCACTTCAGGCCCTGTGGCGCTACCACTCTGATGTTACTTCTGTCTGATGTCACTTCCAGACCAACGTCACATTTCATTTGCCTAAAATTAATAGCTATATTTCAAGAACCATCAAAAACACAGAGAGAAACTCTGGATATCCACTGATTCTGATAAAGACCTGATTAAATGTGTGTCAAGGTGTGGCAGTGTTTTTTTATTTATATTTACATGTACAGTATCTCACAAAAGTGCAATCCTCACATTTTGGTAAATATTGTAGATATGACACTTTGACACAAAGTAAAATAGTCATAGTACAACTTGTGTAAGTGTAAATTTGGTGTGCCCTTTAAAATAACTTAACACACAGCGCTGGTGACAAAATCGGGTTCACCCCAAGAGAAAATGGACAAATTATACCCAAAGTGTCAATATTTTGTGTGGCCACCATTAGTTTCCAGTACTGCCATAACACTCATGGCATGGATAGCACTAGAACTTCACAGGCTGAAGCCACTGGAATCCTCTTCTTCTCCTCTTTAAAGGGGTTTTGCCAAGACGGCTGTTCCCTACCTCACACGCTGCCACTGGTCCCCTGGGTCTTGAGATTGGGCCGTTCTCTGCTTGGGTAGTTTAAAAAAACCGCCCTCCAGATGGCACTTAGTGACGTCATCACGCTGCGTGTCGTGCGCGCTGCTGCCGGCATCTGAGAGCTTAAAGCAGGGAGGCAGGGAGCGGGACAAAGACCCAGAATGTAGAAAAACGTAGAAGACAAGGAGTAAGGGAACGGAGCAAGGAACTAGAACTTAGAAAAGCGTAGACATGCAGTAAGGGAGCGTGGCTAAGAATCTGGAGAGCAGCCAAGCACAGACAATATCCTCCAAGCACAGTTCCTGAAGATTCTGTGCGAGCAGGAAGGGGGAAGTGAGGAGCCCACAGACTGTCCTGTCCGGGGGGGGAAGCTACTGCGCATGTCAGGCCGTGTGTCAGGACGTGCTCGTTCCCGAGGGGGCTTCAGAGGAAGAGATAAGAACCATGCAAGCGCGGCCAGACAGGCAGGAGGCTTAGAAAAGGTCGGCTCCAATGACAACCAGCTGTACACAATGATAAGGTAATGAAGGCTGCAGCTGTGGCACCTTACACTTTTCTTAATGACATGCAATTAGGAAAGTGCTAAACTTATGATTTCTAAGCATCCCACATCGACTTTACATGGTGGCAAAACCTCTTTAATGATACCATGGAGCTGGTGGATATTAGAGACTTTGTGTTCCTCCACCTTGCGTTTGAGAATGCCCCACAGATGCTCAATAGGGTTTAGGTCTGGAGACATGCTTGGCCAGTCCAGCGCCTTTACACTTGTTTTCTTTATTAAGGCAGTGATCGTCTTTGAGGTGTGTTTGGGGTCGTTATTCTGTTGGAATATTGCCCTGTGGCCCAGTTTCCAAAGGGAGGGGATCATGTTATGCTTCAGTATGTCACAGTACATGTTGGCATTCTTGGTTCCCTCAATGAACTGTAGCTCCGCACAGCCGGCAGCACTCATGCAGCCCCAAACCTTGACACTCCGACGACCATTCTTGACTGCAGGCAAGACAAGCTTATCTTTGTACTCCTTATCTGGTTGCCACCATACATGGTTGACACCATCTAAACCATATAAGTTTATATTGTTCTCATCAGACCACAGAACTTGTTTCCAGTTCTCCACGTCCTTAGTCTGCTTGTCTTTAGTAAACTGTTTGTAGGATAACTCATGTGTAGAGATGAATGAGCAGTAGAAAGTTCTAGTAAGAGTAGAACCTCAAACCTTAGTGTGTTCGGATCGAGGTTCTATTCGAACTAGAATTCAAACTCGAATCCTATTAAAGTCAATGGAGGAAGATGTTTTAGCTAAATTTAGTACCTATACAGGTGAGAAGAAGCTGGAATTACCATCCATAACAGTAAACTGGATACGTGGAGCAACTTAGTGAAGAAAATTTGGCTCTAAGAGTTACAGGAAAAAATTGAGAGGCTAAAATACTTCATGCCTTTCAATAGTTAACTGAAAAGATGAGGAAAGATTGCAAGCAGGGGAGTAGAAATAGAAGGGGAAGCGGTAGCATCTGCTATGGAGCCCTGCATCCTGAGGGGGCCCAAAAGCCCCTTTGACACATAGGAGATTTGGAGACGGTGTGTTATACAATTACTGAACCCCAAAACTGCAAAAACTGAACTTTTGGGCACTGAGTATGATTTAGCAAACCCAAGCACTCTGTATAATATATATCCATGTATATGTGAGTGAGCCTGCAAATTTTGTCAAATAACAGTTACTGGGTTTGAGAAAGATGCAGCCAGCAATACTAAACTCCTTAACTATTGATGTCAATGGAGAGGAAAATGCTATCTAACTAAGAGCAGTCTGTACAGAAAGTGAGCTGAAAATGGCGTTCACAAGACAATACAGTGAGAAAGTTCCTGCGTTGGTTGTGCTGGCATACACACTTGACATATATAACATGGTCATGTGATTTTAGCAGCCAATGAGAGCCCTACACCTCAGCGATGACATTTTTTACACTTCTCTGTGCTCTGCACTGATAGGATGGCCGCCAAAAGTGCAGAAATGTGATTGGATACCTGCCAAAAGTGCATACAACCACTAAAAAGGAAACTGAAAATGGCTTGTCGAACGAGAACCTTACTCGAACGACTAGGAAAATGTTCGGGTCGGTTTGAGTTCTAAAAATTCGAGAAGTTCTACTAGAACTCAACTTTTCAAGGATAGTTCGATCAACACTACTCATGTCATCATTAGAGATGGCTTCCTTCTAGGATGAAAGTCATGCAGACCAATTTGATGCAGTATGCGGCATATGGTCTGAGCACTGAGTCTGACTCCCCACCTCTTTAACCTCTGCTGTAATGCTGGTAGTACTTACACATCTATTTCAAAAAGTCAGTCTCTGGATATGATGCTGAACACGTGCATTCAACTTCTTTGGTGACGATGGCTAGACCTGTTCTGAGTGGTATCTGTTTTGTTAAACCGTTGTATGGTCTTGGCCACCATGCTGCAATTCAATTTCAGGGTGTTGGCAATCTTCTTATAGCCTAGGCCATCTTTACATAGAACAACAATTCTTTTTTTTCAGATCCTCAGAGAGTTCTTTGCCATGAGGTGCCATGTTGAACTTCCAGTGACCATTTTGAGTGAGTGAAAGAGTGATAACACCAAATTTAACATACCTGCTTATCATTCACACTTGAGATCTTGTAACACTAACTATTCACATGACATCATTGAGGGGAAAATAGCAAATTGTGCACGATTTGTCTATTTTTACTTAGGGCTGTACTCCCTTTTCTTGCTAGAGTTTAGATGTTGATGGCTGTGTGTTGAGTTACATTGAGTATATACACAATACTCAATGTAATACACAATATTTAAAAACCTGATTTCTAACCTCATCATTTAACCCTTTTTGCTTCTGAAAGAAGGAATAACCTCTTCTATTATCAAGTCTGGTGGAGCACCACCTATTAACAGGAGAGCCTTATATCTATAGCAAAGTACTAGCTCCAGTAAGGGATCCCAAGCCTACTACTTGGGCAGTCGTCCCTAATCTCATGGACACAGAACAAATAAGGCCCCCTTGTGACACCGTCTGCAGCAGGTGACACTTCTAGACAGAGGTGAGAAATCACAATTTAAAACGTCATATCTGACCTGCCCGACATGTTTCGCCAGCTAACCTGGCTTCATCAGGGATTAGAGGTCCGATCACATGTGGTGTAAGCTCACTTCCTTTTATATCATGTTAGGTACACCCCCTATTCAGGTGCTCACCAATTAGCCATCAGAGAATCCACATAAAGCGCACTCCCCCTTCCGCTCTCCGGCACGCACACTCATAATATGTCC
Organism: Phyllomedusa bahiana; assembly: GCA_025379985.1. Classification (NCBI taxonomy): domain Eukaryota; kingdom Metazoa; phylum Chordata; class Amphibia; order Anura; family Hylidae; genus Phyllomedusa; species Phyllomedusa bahiana. The sequence goes on from JAODAL010059600.1 coordinate 12,502, forward strand.
TGCTAAAGCTGCCACCATGCTCCCATGAACAATAATCCTCAGGCAAATTCGCCATCTCCATAGCAGGCTTGCGCCGCATCTTACTGTACTGCCCGTGCCAAAGCACTGCACCAGCAGACACTTCAGCCCTGACTGTGATGGACTACCTATTCATGTGTATATATTCATCTATGTATAGATTTATTGTTTCTGCTCGCTGCGTTGATCTAGTTCTGACTGGATTTAAAATAGATGCAAAAGTGTTTGGGAAAACACTAAATTTTGCATGCTCCATATTTTTGGGATGCTTCCACTGGTTTTGGGGGCGGAATGAATTAGGGGCTACCTGGACCGGAAAAAGGAAATTTTTTCAATAGGGGAATTGTTTAGGTCAAACTGCAGCGGGGGGGTGGGCTAACCCCAAAAGGGCCCGCCCGCTTTATTAAAATGAATATGAAAAAACATATAAAAAAGAATTGGTTTTTGGGAAAAAGTCAAAACAATAGAAAAACACACAATAAAACATTTTACTTAAAGGGGTTGCAGCTTTATTAAAATGAAAATGTTAAAATTTGATATATTTGGGAAATTTCTTTTTTGGGGAAAATAAAAAAGACATGGTGTACCGGGAAAAATTTAAAACTATAATTCCCATGAATATGCAAAATTAGATGTGGAAAGAGGACTTATGGGGGCTTTATAAAGCTGGTAGGGGTGCTTTTGGAATTTAAAAACCTATTTGCTTAGTCCGTTTTAGGTTTAGCCACGCAGTTTCAATAATATGAGAAAATAAGACGGAATCCATCAAAGTCAGGGGTGGGGGTAACTGGCTTGGGGCAAAATTCGTTGGGACGGGCCCGTAAAGGTAAATGGGGCGCAACCTCCCATGGAAAATGGCAAAATTTTCCTTTAGGATTTCTGTTCAAAGGGAGCATTTTGGGGGTAGCTTTTAGGTACATATTTTTGAGTTGGGGTGCAGGAAGGAAACGAAGGGGGGGTGGGGTTTATGTGGATTCTCTGAAAGCAAAAAGGGGACACCTAATAAAGGGGTTAAACCTTTAAAATATTAAAAGGGAAATGGCTACACCACATGTATCGGATCTCCCAATACCCTTTATAAGCCAGGTTAGCTGGCGAAAAGTCCCCGGGGAGGCAGATATTTACGTTTTTAAATTTTTAAAATTTTTCACCTCTTTTTAAAGTGCATCCTGCTGCAACGGGGTCACAAGGGGGCCTTATTTGTTTTTGGTTTCCCTGAATTAGGGAAGGGTGAAATGCCCAAGTAAAAAGGCTTGGGGTCCCTTTCTGCACTGTACTTTGCTATAGAAATAAGGCCCCCTGTTTTTAAAAGGGGGTTCTTTCCCCCAGACTTGAAAAAAAAGAGGGTTTTTTCCTTCTTTTTTATAAGGCCCAAAAAGGTTAAATTAAAAGGTTAGAAATCAGGTTTTTTAAAAAAGTGGGGAAAAGAGGTTAAAAGTTATACAAAAAAAAAGTTAAATTTTAAAAGAACTGATAGAAATTTAAAATTTGCCTATGGCAAAAAAAAAGTAAATTATGCAAAAGTCACTCTCGTTCTCTTGTGAGATTCCCCAATTTTTTGGAGATTAAAATTAAAATTTTTCCAAAATTTTAGGGGCCCCAAATTTTTCACTGTTTTTCCAAGCTCTAAACTGGGCCCAATTTAAAAATTTTTATCAAAAAATGTCATGTCTTCCCTTTTTGTTCCCCCCTGAAAAGATATAGTTAGAGATGGGCGAAAATTTTTAAAAAAAAAGGAAACGGTCACTTCGCCAAAATTTCCCAAAAAAAAAATAAATTCCGGGGGCCCCAAAATTTCTTTCTGGACCAATCGCGTTTTAAAAAAAGTTATTTCCAGGGTGCAAGGGGCCTTTAGGGGGCTTTAGAATTTGTTTCCATTCTTAAAAAAAGCAAGGGGGCTTTTTTGGGCTTCAAACAATGTTGTGTTTTTTCTATGAAAAAAGATGACTGGGCCCCCCCTTAGAATCGCTTCACTAAAAAATTCCCTAGCACTTAAAGGGCAAAACCCGACCAAAAAACGAAACGGAAAAGTAAGCCTGATAATGTCAAGCCAGCGAAAGCCCGGAAAAAACAAGCGAAGCTCAGGGGGGCAAAAATTAGTGACAGAAATTTGTAGTGAAAGGGGGGCACCAAAGCAGCATGAGGCAGACAGTGGCACAATGACATTCTGGGGTTTGGCCAAAAAAAGGGGTAGGCCAAAAAGTGGCACAATGACACAGTTGGAGGGGACGGCAGCCCCGCAAAGGTCAGGCAGTGGCACATTAAAATTTGGAGGTGGCAAAAACAGGATTTTGGGGGCAAGTGGCACAAAAGAAACGGCGGGAGGGCCCCCGGCAGAATTAAACAAAGAGGGGCCCGGGAGTGGGACAATGACATTCCCGGAAAGGGGGCAAAAACAGGGGTAAAGGGCCAAAAAGATTGGCAAAAAAGACAAAAGTGAGGGGGGGCACGGCAGCAGCACTGAGGTCAGGCAGTTTGGGACAAAGGGCTCTGGAGGGGGCAAAAACAGGAGTAGGCCACAGAGTGGCACAAAGGGCACAGTGTAAAAGGCCCCGGCAGCAGCAGCATGAGGCCGGGAGTTGGGAAAAATGACAAACCCGGGGGGTGGCAAAAACAGGATAAAGGGCCCCAGAGTGGCACAATGACAAAAGTGTGGAGGGACGGCACAGCAACATGAGGCAGGGCCTTTACAATGACAAAATTTTTGGGGGTGGGAAAAAAGGAGTAAGGGCCCCAGATTTGGGACAAATGACACAGGGGGGAGGCACAGCAAACAGTACAAGAAAGTCCGGCAGTTGGGACAAGACATTCTCGAGGTTTGGGAAAAAAGGAGTAGGCCACAGAGGGGGAACAAAACCGTGTGGAGGGCACGGGTAACCCAAAGCTGGTAGTTGGGCCCCCTGGAAACCCCCGCAAACGATGGTGTAAGCCGTACCAGAGGACGGACTAAGTAGAAAACCCGGGTTTATCCCCCAGAGCCCCCCGCAAAGCGGGAAAGGATTGCTGCGGCGGCGAACAAACCCGGCCCCCCCACGGGGGTGAAATTGCCCGCGATGGCAGCCCCGGAAAATGCGTAGTACAGAAACGTGAGACTTAAGGGGAAGTCCGGGACAGGCAAGGGTTCCGGCAGGCGGCAAAAGGGTTTGGGTCAAGACACAGGACGAAAAAGGTTTGGTACAAACGGAAGTCACAATAGGGAAAGAAGCTTTCCTTAAAGGCAGTACTGCCTAAAGAACCGGGAAAGGGGACCCGGAAAGGAAAAGGGGGTTAAATAGGGGGACCTTCTAGCCTTTAAACCAAAAAAGGGGGTACTTTGGGCCCCTTTTAAAACCCCCAAGCCACCCCCGCAGCCTAAGGCCGGGCATGCCCCCCACCCCGGGCCGGGCCCGGAGGAAAGGGAGGACGCGGGACGCGGAAGGGAAGGGGGGAAAAACCTGGAAACCCCACCCCGGAAACCGGGATGGGCCCCCCCGGGAACCCACTGGTGGCACACGAAGCCCCGCAACCCGGGCGAGGGGGTGCGGGGCCACTCTGGGCAGAACCCCCCCCCCCCAAGCCCCCCTCCTCTTTCGGTTCGGAGGAACCCTCAATACGAGACGCGGTCCCGGGGTTTTTCCCATGGTTTTCCCAAGATCCCCCTCCTCCCCCGGACCGAATCCCTCCCAATCCCCCCAAAATTGCCGTTTTTTCCCCTAACCGACTTCAAGCCCCAAAATTTTCTTTGTACCCAAATATTTTGGGGGCAAAAAGAAATCATAAAAGGGGGGGACAAATTTTTTCGGAGAACGCTTCAACACGACGGGCTTTTAGGGGGGATAAAGTAAAAAAAAGAAAAAAGGACCCGCAGTGGTGGGGTCAAGCTTTTAAAGCTCCTGATTAAAAAGGCTTAAAATTTTAAAAGGGCCCCAGGGGAACGCGGACCAACTTGTAGCTGGGGATTTTCAAAAACCCGACCAAAAATTTTTTGGGGGACAGCCATTCTTTGTCCTCCCCGGGTAAAGGGGGAGCGGTTTTCCTCTTTCGTCCGCCCGGGGCCCCCAAACGGGGACACAAAGCTTCAGGGACTTTACGATTCCTTTCCCCGGGTGGGCCCGAAAGTCGGGGACCAAGGGAACAACAAGGAACCTCAGGAGGGGGGCCAAAAGGGAGAGGGGGGCGGGGCTGCCGACCCTAAAAATAAAAAGGAGACCGCCCCAAGCCCCTGAAACCCCTTTAGTTTATGAAAAAATTTGGCCCAGGGGAGGAGGTCACCCAATCAACCGGCGAGCAAAAACAAAATGAAAGTAAGTACTGCCCAGAATCTGATTACCCCCCTCTACCTTGGGCCCCCCCCTTAGATTGCGGATGGGGAAAGACGGGAAAAGAAGCCAACTTCACCTGCAATCGGGGGCAGAGTTCGCGCCAGAACTTGGGCACGAACGCACCCCCCGATCAAAAACCCGGGGCGGGGCGACCGGGCATGCGGAAGATTGCCCAAAGGAAAAGGGAGGGAAGACGTGGTTTCGGAGTGGGGAACCCGGGCATGGGACGAATTTCGACATCTTCAAAACCTATCCGAATGAAACCCCAATTTAAAGGGGGTTTTTCCCGAAGAAAGGGGATGAAAACCATCGCCACATGGGACCAGGGAAAACGGGGGTAGGCAAGGGGGGGCAGCACCCGGGGGGACCCCTGGGGGGGCAAACCCTTTTTCCGGGGACCAAATAAACACAGGCACCACGAAGTCCCTTTGTATCTTTAGCCAACCCTGGCCACCAGTAAAAACCCAGAGAACAAATTTGGAAAAAAAAAAACGGGCCCCCGGGTTTTTCCCGCCCCAAGGCATGCCCCAAAAAAAAGGATTCCCCTTTGGGGGCATCGATGGCCAAAAGGGGAGGTCTTGCCAGAGGGATTTTTGCCGAAAAAGGGGAAAAAGGTTCGCTTTGGGGCAGGCGTTCCGGGGGTATAATGTGTTGGGGCTGCGCCCCCTCCAGTGTCCCTCAGATGGGGCGAGAGGGGGGCCTCTGCCCTGAAGTTTTTTTTTCGGCTGGGGGGAAAATGGATCCGGGGAAATCCCAAACTAAAAAAAAAAAAGAGACCACCGTGCTTTCCGGGGGTTGGGGGCGCGGCCGAACCCGGAGGAAAACTTGAAGATTTTTTGTGATCCGAAAACCTCAACAGAATTTACGACCCCTCCATTTGATGCCGCCCTCTTTCCCGGCCATCTTGATAGGGGAAAAATTTTTTACGGGCCCCAATAGCAAAGTTCCTCCCTCCCGACGAGAAGGTCTTTGGGAAAAGCCGCATTAAGGTTCCCCATTGGGACCCCCTTTTTAGTAAGGGAAACCCCCGGCCCCCCCGGGAAAAGGCATCCACCTCCGAGAGAAAGGCTTCCAGGGTCAGGTCGGAAAAAAATAGGTGCGGAAGCAAAGGGGTTACTTAAAATCCAAAGGTCTTTCGGCCCCCGGGGGCCAACCTTTGGAATTACCTTTTTTCCGGTGAGGGGCCCCCAATTTTGGGGCCCCCCAATAAGGAAATGGGGTATAAAATCCATAATAATTTGCAAAACCCAAAAAAAAGTTTTAAAGGTTTTTAAGGGCCCCAAAAGGTCGGGGCCCTTGCAAGGGGTAGCAGACAGCTTAGTGGAAACCCCTTTTCGGCCTCGGTCGGAGACATGTAAACCGAGGAAAGGCAGACTGGGTTGGTGGAACACGCACTTCCTAATTTTGGGGTACAGGGGGGTTTTCGCAAGGCCCTTGCAGGACAAACGCACCTGTGATAAAGGGTCCCCCAGGTCAGGGGGGGAAAAAAACCCGGATGAAAGTTTCCCGGAAAACAATGACACACTTTTTTGGATCAGGTTTCCCCGAAGATGTCCCTTTTTTAAAATCCCTGAAAGACCGCGGGGGCAATTTCACAACCGAAAAGGCATTACTAGATACTCAAAAATGGCCGGCGCGGGTTTTTGAATGCAGTCTTTTCCCCCATCTCCCTCCCCGGATCCAAAGGATTTTAAAAGCCCCACGCGGTTTCCCAATTTTTTAGAAAAACCCTTTGGGTCCCTGTAGAAGGTCAAAGAGTTTTCCCCCAAATTTGTGGGCAAAAAAGGGAAACCCGGTTTTTTTCCCCGGGAAATTTTGGTTTTTAGGGCCCCCCGGGAATTTATGCAAGGGCTGAAAAGAACCGTCCCCTTTTTCCCGTAAGAAGAAAAACCCCGGCCCGGCGGGGGATAACTTGGGGTTTTAAAAAACCCTTTTTTCAAAGGGTTTTCACGGATATAGTCCACATTTGGGCCCGAGTCTCTATCCCCGGGCAACGGGGAAACCCCTACCCCCAGGGGGACTTTCCCAAGGGGGGGAGGTCAAAGGGGGGCAGTCAAAGGGGGGATGAGGAGGAAGGGGTTCCGGCCCCGTTTTCCCCCCAAAAACGTCCGCCCTTTTGTCCCCAAAAAAGGGGAAGACCGGAAAGGGGCCTTTTGAGACTGGGAGGTTGGAAATGGCCCGGAAATGTTTCCCGACAAAATTTTCCCCTTTTCCCCAAACCAGGGAAAATTTGCAGCTGAGGCCAACGCACAAGTGACTCCAGGGGCTCCCTTCCCCCATCTCCACTTAAAACTGCCCCGTTTCTTGCGGGTTCAAAACTTCGGGCCCTTTCCCATCTCCATCAAATCCCTCCAGCTTTCCCCCTGCTCCCCCTCTTGTTTACCTGGGGAGAAAACCATTCTTTTCACCAGAAAATTCTTCTTTTCCAATTTCCTCCCCTCCTCCACTCCCCAGTTTTTAGTCCCCAAAACCGGGCTCAGGGGCCCCGAAATTAGTCGCCAAAATCTCCAGTCCCCCCCGCCCAAACAGATTTTTCCCGCATCTTTTTCCGGGGAAAATTAAGCAGTGAAATGCTTTTTTCATCCCTTTGTCCTTTGGGGACTGACAAATAACGGGCCCCCTCCAAAGGCCCCAACAAACTGCAGGTTCCCCGCAAAGGGCTTTTCCACTTTGGCCCGACATCAAAGTTTTCCCCAGGGATTTTCTCCTTCCGCCTTTTATCATCAAAAAATCGTTAATGGGCCTTTTTCTGTTTTATACATCGGCCAACCTGTACAAGCTGGAATTTTCCCAAAGGGGGTTAAAAAATAGCAAATCAGATGTTTGGGGGAGGGCCCGGGGCCCCCTGGGAAAATTTGGGAGGGTGGGTTTCCCGGCTTTAAAAGGGAAAGGAGAAGTGCATGCACCAAATTTTCCCGGGCCAAATTTTAGAATCTTCTGAAGAAAAAGGGGGAAAATTCAGGAACCCTTTTTACAACCCAAATTTAAAAACATGCGCCATCAGGGCTCAAGGACCAACCCTCCTTGGTTCAAAACGCGGGCCCATGTTTCCTCCCCAATTTTCCCCTCACCCGGTTTCCGATTTTTCAGTTGGGGGGGGAGAAAGCCACACACGATTTTTTTGCGCATGAACGGGCATATCCCCCCCCTTGTTTTACTTCGTTCGCTGAGGCCCAAACCAGGTTTTTAGAACGCTGACAACCGCTGTGCCCTACCATTTTTGGTAAAGAAGGAGCATTTTTTTGTGGAAGGGGGTTTGGGAAAGTTTTGGGGGGGGCGAGGAGGAGGGGGCGGACATTGGCGCAAGGAAACCGCAGTTTGACAACGTGGAGGAGAAAACACGTCCCCCTGCCAAGTTGTTGGTGTCCTTTGGGGAGGAAGCCCCCTTCACCCAATGGGCCGAAAGGAAAAGGGACTGGCCCTTTACCGTTTGTTTCACTCCGACCTTCCCCCCGCTTCCCGGCACCTTGGGAAAAAACCGGGTAAGCTCAAGGGCTGGCCCACTTTGGGGTTTTTACAAATTTTTGAAGTTCTGGGGAAAAACCCCGCCTTTTTTTGGGGGGGAAAAAATTAAAGGCTTGGAACCCCTCCAACTCGGCCCCAGCAAAAGCCATTATTTTTCTGAATTTGGCAAGACCCACCATTTGGAAAGGGAGGGACCCGCAAATACCAAAAACTTGGACATTAAAAAACCGGTCAGGGGCTGCACCTTAGGAATGGATGGAACCCCATACTGTTTTCCCCCGCAATTGCCTCGCTTAACGACGCTGGCCCATGATAGCGAGGGGCAGGCCCTCTGGACCCAAATGAAAGTCAAGGGGAAAAAAGCACCCCTTCCCGCCGAGGGGGTGATGCCTTGACTGGGGCAATGGCATGCGTGCCCCTGGCCGCTGCCTTTTCGGCGGCAGGATGGACCCCCACATCTTTGGGCCCACGTTTCTCCCAGGCCCCCCGGATGGGGAAAGCGGACGGTTTCCCCAGGGGGGGGGGGGCCAAGTTTGCTCCCCCGGGCCCCCGCTTACTTTCTGCCCCCAGATTCCCACATATACCCATATAACCCTCCTCCGGTTCCTTTTGCAACGAACCCGCCACAAACCCCCGGGGGGCCCGATTTTAAACCCCCAACGCTCCGCACTGAGGGGTACTATCGCCTGCTTTTCCCCCGCAGAGCCCCGGGCCGCTACTTTCTTGGGCCCCGAACGGGTTTTTTACCCCGGCCACTTTGGGCCCCCCGACCCCAAAACGCTGCCACTTTTTCTGACTCCCCCGGCCCCCACAACCCATTGCTGGCTGAACCCCTCTTTTTCCTTTACGATGATTAAGCCCTTGCCTCACCCGGCTCCCAAGGGGGGGGGGGGGTTTGGGGGGGGTACATTCCCTCATCTATTTGTGGGTTTTAACGTCAACGGGTGTCCTCATCACTGGGCCCCGGGATGCAGAGAGCTGACCCCCCCAAAAGCAAACCCCCATGCCCCAAACTCCACTCTATACTTTGCCACCTACTCAAGAACAGGGGATTTTTGGCCCCATTTCTTGCTGCCAAGTAATGCCCGACTGCCCTTTCCCCA
>JAODAL010059601.1:0-21387 GCA_025379985.1 Phyllomedusa bahiana
ATTTGGGTCTGGGGGGGAAAGGGTAGGTTCTCAGGACTCTGTGGTCGGTCTGCAGAGAACCGAAGAGGAAAAAAGGAAAAATGGACCCGGCGCACATGCAGTGAGAATAAAAAAAGCCCAGGATAAAGGCTTTCAATTAAAAAGTTTTTATTCTTAAAATTGCTACGGAGTTACCGATGCAAAATTAAAAACATATAAACAGAACTTAACGCGTTTCGCGCATGTACCCGTGCTTCATCAGAAGTATACATTGTAGGAATACCATGTGCATATACTGGGTGGTTACTTTTTAGAAATATAAACAATTTATTAAGAGACAAAATAGCAATACAGCTAAAACGTAGTACAACAAGTTACTTGCGCTTTGTAGTGTAACACGATGCGATCCGACTGTCCAAATGCATGGTAGACATACTCCAATATTGCAACAGCATAGCAATTAGCGTCCCCTCTCTCTTCTAGGAGATCGCAACTGGAGCGTTCAGCTGAACAGACGGGCAGTGGGCGCAGGCGCGCGATGTTTCGAGAGGCTCCTCCTCTCTTTCTCAAGCGTGCTCTGCTGAACCCAAGCCTGCAATTTATACACATACATTGATAGTAAAACCTCCATTCATAACAATGCTTTGAGACCAAGTGTTTCATTCATTCCAGCTGGAGCCAGTGTGTTCAGATCATGTATCCAACAGGCTTCACGTCTTAACAGACATGTCTCCGTGGTTAGCCCTTCACTTATCTTTACCTCCTCTAAGATACACCATCTAAGATCTGCAATGTGGTGATCGAATTCCATGAAGTGTCTAGCTACACTGCTTTCCCCATATTTCTTTTTCTTTTCATGACTATCCTCAATTGATAAATTCCTGGTGGCTAAAAATGTACAAAAAAAGTCAGTTCGATCCTGACTTCAGTAACGCGTCACTGGAGGTCTTCCAGAGATTAGTTACTGAAGAAGTCACTCAACAGTGGGACCAGGTTAAAAAATACAAGACCAATAACCTTACCCCACAGGAAAAAGAAGCGGTAGAGCAATTACAACAAGATAGGTCCATTATAATAAAAAGAGCTGACAAGGGGGGCGCCACTATAATACAGGATAAAGAGAAATATATTCAGGAAGCTAGGACACAATTATCTGACACAGTAGTCTATATGAAACTAGACAAGGATCCTACCAATGATTTTGCCAGGGCAATTGATGATATTCTAAACGAAGGGTTACAACAGGGTTTAATTACAAATAAAATTAAAAACATGCTCACTTGCACTAACCCCAGGATACCGGTTCTTTATTTAGTCCCTAAGGTGCATAAGTCGCTCATTAACCCCCCAGGACGCCCTATCGTCTCGGGTATAGGGTCATTATTGGAACCCTTAGCTACTTACCTGGATTCGTTCCTGCAGAAGATGGTAAAGAGAGATGCACATTCACTTACCAACATGGGACAGTTCTTGCGATATATACAAAATGTCAAGAATATCGATACATGTATTTTTTGTACATTAGACATCAAATCCCTGTTCACCAACATTCCTCTTGAAGAGGGTATGCAGGCTACTAGGGAAGCCCTTAGCGAAGATCCCAGCCTAACCAACTCCTTTATTAATTTCCTTATGACATTGCTGGAAACAGTACTAACAAAAAATTATTTTAAATTTGGAGAAGACATATACTTGCAGCTGCAGGGGACCTCGATGGGGTCTCCTGCAGCTCCAAGTTACGCCAATTTGTTCATGGCCGCCATGGAGAACAATTATATATTTACATCAACAGGATATGGACAGGTACAGGCCTGGTATCGTTACGTCGATGACATTTTTATGTTATGGGAGGGTTCTGAGAAAGAGCTCTATGAGTTCATTAGCTATCTTAATAGTTTACACCCGTTAATTCAATTCACTGCCCACGTAGGAAGAGATGCTATACAATATCTCGATGTAGAGATTCGAAAAACTGACCAAGGAGTTGCTACTGATCTGTTTGTTAAACCAGCAGAAAGAAATAATATACTTCATAGGGATAGCCATCATGCCCCTCAAATTTTTAAAGGCATACCGATAGGACAGTTTACTAGAATAAGGAGAATATGTTCTACCGATGAATTGTATTGGCAACAATGTAACAAATTAATTGAAAAATTCACCAACAGAGGTTACGATAGAACAGAGATGACAAGAATAGCCAGAGAGATAGGAGAAAAAGATCGCAAACTCTGCTACATAAACGGAAAGAACAAAAAATGATATTAACCTTATGTACATTAGCACTTTTGATAAACATAGTCCAACGATAAAAAAGACCATACTTTAACATTGGCATGTATTGATGTCAGACACTAAATACGGTAGCCTGTTTAGGGATAAACCACACTTTGTTTATAGAAAAGGTCGAACTATCGGCAGCCACATTATGTCCAGTATAGTGACAACTAAAACATCAAGTAAACAATTGTTTTTAGATCCACTTAAAAAGGGTATGTTCCCATGCTGTAATTGTCAACACTGCAACTCAATAATTAAAGGTCCATACGTAACCCATCCAACTCTCCTTTTGCTTCTGAAGGAGAGTTTGCAGCACAGCCAAACAGCAGTGTGGGAAAGGTTTAAAGCTGAGCTTTTTGAGCGAGTGAACGAGTCTTGCGAGGTTTTTTTTAAAGTGTGTTTTTCTTTTTAAGTTGTGGAGACTTGAGATTGAGAGACTTTAGTTTTGGAGATTTTTAGGGGGGACCAGTATTGTATTACTTATTATTATAATTTATCAATTATCCTTTTTGGTAACATCTCCATGAGTTCCATGTTTGACAATGCTGTCCCGTGCACAACCTGTGCAATGTATGCCAGCCTTGAGCAACAGTTCGGGGGAGCATACTTGTGTGCAAAAAGTGTGCACACTGCACATTTAGAAGCCCGGATCCTGGATCTAAATGGCAAGTGGCGACACTGAGATCCATTGCCAACTAGGAAGCGAGCCGGCTGCCCACTGAGCAATCACTCGCAGGTTAGATACTGGGAGGTGGTAACATGGAGGCGGGGAGGGGGGCGCATGGAGGTGCAGGGGGGTGGTACAGGAGGTGCAGAACATGGGGTACATGGAGGGCAGGGATGGGGTACATGGAGGGCAGGAACTAAGGCAGCTAGTGGTAACAGTAGAAAGAAGGGCAGAGGAAGATGGTCAGGGAGGCTAGTCCTAAACTGTACACCCCAAAAAATTTTGCAAGATTGGCGGATGAGGGGGATGTGGGTTCAGAAATAGCATTGCTGCAGCAAGACACTACCCCTGTCTGCTCCAGTAAGATGGGGAATAGGAGTGCAGGTTCAGGCTAGACAGGTGCTAGTATTGGGGACTCAATTATTAGGGGCACAGACAGGGCAATCTGCCACAAAGACCGGGATCGTCGAACAGTGTGTTGTTTACCTGTTGCCCGAGTTCGACATATCACGGATCGGGCTGACAGATTGCTGGGTGGGGCTGGTGAGAATCCAGCTGTCATGGTCCACATTGGCACCAATGACAAAGTTAGAGGTAGGTGGAGTGTCCTTAAAAACGCATTCAGGGACTTAGGCCAAAAGCTCGGGGCAGGACCTCCAGGGTAATATTTTCAGAAATATTACCTTTTTCACGAGCCACACCAGAGAGGCAGCGGGAGATTAGGAAGTGAATAAGTGGCTCAAAAAATTGGTGCAGGAAAGAGGGATTTGGGTTTTTGGAGAACTGGGCTGACTTCTGTCTTGGCTACCGACTCTCTGCTGGGGAGGGGCCGCACCTAAAGGGGGAGGGTGCAGCTGTATTGGGGGCCAAAAGGGCCAGGAAGTTGGAGGAAAATTTAAACTCGGGACTGGGGGGGGTGGGTAACTACACATATAGCATGCAAGATAGTGAAGATAGAGAGCTGGGAATTAGGAATAAAACGGGGGGGTGGAGTGGAGGGAGGGGGTGTAGCAAAAAGATAAAAAAGATAAGGGAGAAAGGAATAAAAACTGAAAAATCTTTAAATTGCAGCCGACCAATGCCATGAGTCAGACCACCAAAATAAATGAACTAGAAGTAATAAAAGCTGAAGAAAAATATGACATAGTGGGGATAACTGAGACATGGCTGGACGAGAGCTACGACTGGGGGGTTAACTTGCAGGGTTACAGTCTATTTAGAAAGGGGGGGGAATCGTAAAGACGGAAGGGGGGGTGCTGTCTCTATGTAAAATCCTGTCTGAAGCCAACACTGCGGGAAAGAATATAGGAAACGGGTAATGAACATGTGGAATAAATTATGGGTAAATATACATGGGGGTAACAATATAATACAATTTAGGGGTCTGCTATAGGCCCCCAAATATAACAGAACCCATGGAAGATGTACTCCTCGCAAATAATGAGGCGACAATCAAATGAGGTTATTATTATGGGCGACTTTAACTATCCAGACATCAATTGGGAATCTGAAACCGTAGCTCTCATAAAGGAAACAGGTTTTTGTCAATAACTAATGATTATTACCTTTGCCAAAGGTGCAGGAAAACCCACTAGAGGAAAGGCCCTTCTAGACCTAATATTAACTAATAGACCTGACAGAGTTAACAAAGGTTCAGGTTGAGGGCACCTGGAAATAGTGACCATAATATAATAAATTTCCGTTTATCCTTCAATAGATTTTTGTCAAGGAGCCACAAAAACACTGAATTTTAGGAAGGCTAATTTTATTCTCTTAGGGAGGCCCTAAACCGTATTGACTGGGACAATGTGTTTAAAATATGGCAGAACAATAATAAATGGGATATTTTTAAAAACATCCTAGGGTTCCACTGTGAGAGGTACATACCTTTTGGTAATAAAAACAATTAGAAACAGGAAAAACCCAATGTGGAAACAACAGGGATGTAAAAAGGCAATAAAAAACAAAAAGAAAGCGTTTCACCTACTAAAACAGGAGGGCAGTGAAGAGGCGCTAAGAAGCATAGGGAAAAAAATAAAGTGTGTAAAATAAAGAAAAGGAAGCAAAGCTGAGACGGAAAAACATATTGCTATAGAAAGTAAAACTAACCCCAAAATATTTTTTAACTATATAAATAGTAAAAAGATTAAAACAAAAATGTTTTGGGCCCTTTTAAAAAAACTGAGGGGGAGACAGTAGAGGGCGATGAGAAAAAAGCAAACGTATTTAAAAACTTTTTTTTCCACTGTATTTACCCAGGAGGATGAGCTTCCTGTTTTAACAGAGAATGTGGTAAACTCCAGCTTGAAAGTTTCTTGTCTAACCCAGGAAGAAGTGGGAGCTCCGCCCTTAGGAAAATTAAAATAGACAAATCCCCAGGTCCAGATGGCATACACCCACGTGTCCTAAGAGAGTTAAGTGATGTCATAGATAGGCCCCTATTCTTAATATTCATGGACTGTCTAATAACGGGGTATGTCCCAAAGGATTGGGCATAGCAAATGTGGTGCCAATATTCAAAAAGGGGTCAAAAAGTGATTTCCCGGAAACTATAGGCCGGTAAGCTTAACCTCTGTTTTTAGGTAAAATGTTTGAAGGTTTTCTCAGAGAAAGCTATCCTGGAGTATCTCACTGAAAATAAATGTATAACGCCGTTCCAGCATGGGTTAATGAAGGATCGGTCCTGTCAGACTAATCTCATCACCTTCTATGAGGAAGTCAGTGCTAAACTGGATCGGGGTGAGGCACTGGATGTCATATATCTAGATTTTTCTAAAGCATTTGATACGGTGCCCCATAAAAGGTTGGTAAATAAAATGGGGAATGCTTGGACTGGGGGAAAATGTCTGCAAGTGGGTAAACAACTGGCTCACTGATAGAAAACAAAGGGTAGTAATTAACGGTACATACTCAGACTGGATCGCTGTTTACTAGTGGGGTACCACAAGGGTCAGTAAATTGGGCCCTATCCTCTTCAAACATTTTCATTAATGATCTTACACAGGATACACAGTAGAATATCGATCTTTGCAGACGATACTAAGCTCTGTAAAGTAATCAACACAATAAGGATAATATTTATTACAAAGGGGTCTGGATAAGTTGGAGGGCCTGGGCAGGAAATGGCAGATGAGGTTTAACACAGATAAATGCAAGGTTTTTGCACATGGGAGGAAAAAAATCCATTACATGATTACATGTCAAATGGAAAAAGGCGGGGTAAAAGTGACCTGGAGACGGACTGGGGAATCCTGGTGGACAGTAAACTTAATTGTAGCAGCCAGTGTCAGACCGCAGCTGCCAAGGCAAATAGGATCATGGGGTGCATAAAAGGGGCATAGATGCACATGATAAGAATTTATTCTCCCATTATACAATCACTGGTTAGACCACACATGGAATATTGTGTACAGTTTTTTGGGGACTAGTGCACAGGAAAGACATTGTAGAGCTTTAACAGGTACAAAAAGGCGGCAACAAAAATAATAAAAGGACTGGGTGGACTACAGTACACAGAAAAATTAGCAAGATTGGTTATTTAGTTTAGAGAAAAGAAGGCTTCGGGGGACATAATAAATATGTTTAAAATACATCAAAGGTCAATATAGAGATCTCTCCCAAGATTTATTTTTACCCAGGGCGTTAAACTAGAACAAGGGGCATCCTTTACGTCTTTAGGAACGAAAGTTTCTACATAAACATAGAAAGGGATTCTTTACTGTAAGAGCAGTGAGACTATGGAATTCTCTGCCAGAGGGACTGGTCATGGTGAATTCACTAACAGAGATCAATAAGGGTTTGGATGCATTTCTGGAGCGTAATAATATAACAAGTTACAGTGACTAGGATTCAGGAGAGGGGTAATTGATCCAGGGATTTTTCTGATTGCCAGATTGGAGTCAGGAAGGAATTTTTCCCTAAAATGAGGACAATTGACTTCTACCTCATTGGGGGTTTTTGCCTTCCTCTGGATCAACACCTTAGCACAACAGGCTGAACTAGATGGACGACTTGTCTTTTTTTAGCCTTACAAACTATGAAACTAACGGTAAAAAGATCTATGTAAAAAGTGGATATACGTGTGATACAAAAAATTTTATATATCTCTTAAAATGTCTGTGTGGGAAGGCCTACGTTGGTCAGACCTCCCGTAGCATCAAAACCCGGTTAAATGAACATAAGTCTAATATCAGATTAGCCACCAGGAATTTATCAATTGAGGATAGTCATGAAAAGAAAAAGAAATATGGGGAAAGCAGTGTCGCTAGACACTTCATGGAATTCGATCATCACATTGCAGATCTTAGATGGTGTATCTTAGAGGAGGTAAAGATAAGTGAAGGGCTAACCACGAGACATTCTTTAAGACGTGAACCTTTGGATACATATCTAACACACTGGCTCCGCTGGAATGAATGAAACATTGTTCAAAGCTTTTTTTAAAAATGGAGGTTTTACACAATGTATTGTAAAATTGCGGTTTGGGGTTCAGCAGAGCACGCTTGAAAAAAGAGAGGAGGAGCCTCTGAAACATCGCGCCCCCTCGCCACTGCCCGTCTTTCAGTGAACGCTCCAGTTGCGTCTCCTAGAAGAGAAGGGGGCAAATTTGCTATGCTGTTGCAATATTGGAGATGTCTACCATGCATTTGGACAGTCGGATCGATCGTGTTAGGCCTCGTTCACAAACGGCTTTTTCCCCCGGGGATTTGCCGAGGATTGACATGTCAATCCGCGGCAAACATTCGAAAAAAAACAGCCATTTTCAAATGTTTTCAATAGAAAATACCTCTTCGTTCACACGACGCGTAGCCCGTGCCGGATTGCCCCGGGGATTGCGAGGGGCAATCCGGCGGAAAAACAATTGCAGTCAATTATTTCCGGAGGATTCACCACCTAAATGAATGGAGAGGGGGAAATCCGGGGGAAATCAGTTACAAATACTTCCCCCCCCTTAGGAACTTTTTTCCCAACGATTTCAGAACGTATTTAAATGGGCAATCCGTTTTAAATAGTTCTGAAATAACCCGTGTGAACGGGCCTTACCTAAAAAAAGTGCAAGTATTGTTGTACTAGTTTTAGCTGATTGTATTTTGTCTTTTTAATAAATTGTTTATAAAAAACCACCCAGTATATGCCAGGGTAAAATATAGAAGACTGCAGATCTCCTCACTGGGTTATAAAACGATGCGACATAATCCATATAGCTACCACACACAATTTGGACACATTGTGGGAAAATAAACACAGTTATATAAAAAAAAATTTACTGTAATTGGTTTTTTCATTGAGGTGAGGACGGAAATAGACCGGGTTTTGGGAAAAGATGCAAAGAAAATTTGGGAAGAAGAAGTTTTAAAATAAAAGGGG
The DNA here is from genome assembly GCA_025379985.1 of Phyllomedusa bahiana. NCBI lineage: Eukaryota > Metazoa > Chordata > Amphibia > Anura > Hylidae > Phyllomedusa > Phyllomedusa bahiana. The sequence continues at coordinate 8,294 of JAODAL010059601.1, forward strand.
TGCAAAAACCCGGGGGGGAAGGGTCGGAGAGACAAGAAATGAGCGTAGCTGCAACAATAAACTGCATTTGATGTACCCAAGCAAAAAAAAATTTTTCCAAACAAAAATAAAAGAATAATGTTCTTTTTTGGAAAGGGTTACTATAAGGAGTGTAGAGAAAGTAGTGATGGAAAAAATCACTGCTTGAATGCGAGGTAACGTAACAAAGGAAAAGGGGAAAGGGGGAGCTACTTCCTAGGGAAATTAACATAGAAAAATGGATGCAGGTTTATAGGGGAATGTGTTTTGGTAAAGTCTTGCTGTAGGGAAAAAAGCAACAGAAGGTGAGGGGAAGGATTGAAAAAAAGGAAGAAAAAATTTTTTAAAATTAAAATAATTACAATAAAAAAATTAATTACAACATTCATACCCAACTTTTTCAAATTGAACTTTTTAAAAGGGTCCCCTATTATTGGGGGGGCCCCAAATAATATTCCAAAAAAAACCTACACAATTATAAATTCCAAATGACACTAAAAAGCTTAACAAAACCTTTTTTCCCAAAAAAAAAAAAGTAAAACAGTGGCCCCCATATAGGGAGGCAAAAATAAAAGTGTAATGTTTAAAAGAACTCTATCTTTACGGTGTGTGGGTTTTACAGTTTGTTTCAAAAAATTTTTTTTTTTTTTTGTTAAAAAGATACTAGGGGGGAAGGAGAAAGATTTTTCTAATGGTTAAATTTGGCGCCATTAAGCTTTCGGAAACAGGTCCAGCCTATAATCCAAAATTTTCCTTTTTTAGGCTTGTAGGCGGTTTTGGTTTTTTTAAAAGGGATAATTTGACCGGAGTAATTTTTAAAAAACGTGAAGTCTCTCGTGAGTTCGTTCCAATGTCGGGAACACAGTACATGCCCCCCTCTTTTCACACATGCTCTATGGCCATTAAGGCGGGGTGCCAGGTCGCATGTTCTGCCAACATTGGAGTTTGCAGATACATTCCATCACATAGTAAAAAAGGGAGCTTTGAGTTGGTTCCTTTTGACGGATATATTTTTGTGATATTGGAGATGATATGGAACAGTGCTGAACTGAGCAACATAAGCAAGGGAGGAGCCACACGGAGAACTGCCTGCATTAGCTAAATTTGTTACCGGGTTTCTGTCGGTTTTTTACCCCAGGGGCTATTGGGTTTTTGATATTAGGTGCTCCCCTTTTAAAGAAATACCGGGTTTATTAGGTAGAAGGGGACCAAGGAAAGGTTTTTTTTGGGATGTGCCAATGTCGGTCTAAACCTTTCCGTATTGTGGCGGGGGGGTTTTGTATTGTGTGGATGAGTGAATATTTTATTTTGAAGTATTTTTTTCCCCTTTTTTTCTTTTTTTTTTTCTGGGTAACCTTTTGTGTCAAAAATAACTCCTCTTTTGCGTTTGACATATTTCTCGGGGTATTTTTTGTCTCGAACCTTTTTTTCGAGAACTTAATCGGGTGAGCACAATCGGAGTCCCGGTACAATTTTTCCCTTATTCTTTTAAATTGACCGTAGGTATATTACGATCCAGGGCTTGTGATGTGCTTTAAAAGGAGTATGAGTTACTATCCACAGATTTAAATGAGTAGTGGGGAAAAATTTCCCGTTTATACAAATTTAAAATCTAAAATTCGGACCGGTATTTGTTTAGCACAAAAGAAATCCCTTTTGTATTTTTTTGTGTTTAATAAAAAAAGGATGAGTTCGAAGGTCCTGCCCAACAAATATGGGGTCTCATATACCCTTATATAGAGATATTTTAAAGAATTTCCTTTGGTTATAAATATATTTTTTAATAGGCCCTCATGAGATGTTTGCAATCGGGGGCAACTTGTGCCCATGGAGTCCCTCGTCCCTGCCTATAGTGGCCTGTTGGGGTAAAAAAAAAATTTATTTTTTATTTTAATTAAAGACCCTTGATCAGAAATTTTTTTTTTTGGGGATAGGTGGGATCGAAAACTAATAGTCACTGACACACTTGTTCGATGCGTTTTGGATTTTAGAATACGGCGATAATCTGCGTATTAAAGTATAGCTCATATGGGGGGGAAGTTGGGGATAGGTGATGAATGACTGCCCGGAGTCCTTAAGGTGCTTCAATGTGACAAGGGTTGCAAAAAAAGATTAAATATGGGATAACTGCTGGGGGCAGAATTAATCCCTGAAAAATGGGACGACCGGGGGTGAGGTAGGTTTTTATGAATTTTTGGCAGATAGTAAAAAAACGGATGGGGGGTTCTAAAATGTGAATGAAGTTTTTTTTCTTTTTGTCAATGATTTTGTAGTGGGCATCATTAAAAAAAATTTAGAAGTTTTTTTTGTGCCCCGGAAAAGGGATCTGATTGACAAACTTCATAGTATGAATTATTCAATATATTACTGGCTTAAAATTGTACGCTTATAATCAAGAAATTTTGTGCCCCCCCCTTGTTGCTGGTTAATAACAATAAAATGGTTTTTCTTTAAATTTTCAATGCCTTTTGTTCGTCTTTTTTTAGATTAGAAAGGGTTTTTGAAGGGTAATGAGTTTTTAATTCATCCGAAAAATATTATGGGAATATTAGGTAAAATCCCTGAATTTAAAGGGGGAGAAAATTGATTTTTCCCCTTTTAATTGTATTTTGGGGGAGAAGTTTTTTATCAGGGTTAGTAACCATAGGGTGTATAGCAATGTCTTTCCAAAGTTAGTTTACGGATGAATGATGAAAGTCAATGAAGAGACGAAGGAATTTTGTTTATTGTTTGGGTTGGGGAGAATAGTAAGCCCTTGGATAGGACTAAAACTCATGGGTTTTTGAGGAAAGTTGAGAGAGATTAAAATCCCATTTTTTAGACTACGGTATTAGGGGTGGGAGAGGTTTTTGGGTGCTGGCATCTTTTTTCCTTGGTTACTGCCGGCGCCCTAGAGTGTTTTTTTCTTTTGGAACCATTTTTTATTTTTTGGGGGTTTTTAAAGGGGAATTTTTGGGTTTGGGCCTTTTCCTAAAAAAAAAGGTGTGTTTTGTCCTTCCAATTTTATTTTCGAGTGGGTCAATTTTGATGAGGGCTAAGACGTTTTGTGTGGGTGTTTTAAAAGATTGAGAATGGGGGGGGTGGGGAGATCAGGATATTCTTTTTGTACATGCTATATTCCATTTTTAATTTTTCAAATTTCTCTCTAATCACTTTATTTATTCACAGTGTCATCGGAGAGGAAATGGTTGGTATTGGTTGCCCTTTGGGGTTGTGAGGAAAGTTTTCGTTTTAATAATGGAAAAGTTCTTCTCGAACTGAGAAATTTTTATTGTAAGAAGTTGATTGATATCAATAAACTGGTATATCGGAAGAGATTCAAATTCGTATATTCCTGAAGTATATCTTAGTTTTTACAATTGGTGGAGTTACTCTGGGATAAGCTTCTAATAGCGGTACTTCTTCAGCCCCCATTTTAAAGGTGACTTAATTTCTTGGTGTATGGTTTTTTTCGATACAGTACTGTGGATTTAGATATAGTACGGGGGAAAGGGGATGGACGCTAGAATAGGTCAGAAGGGGGGAGTGGTTTTAACCTCCCTTTGAACAACCTGTGTGGTATTATTTTTTTCCCGGAAAAGGCGTCTTGGTCTGGCCCCATTTCGAAAAAAGATTAGTGCGTACCTTTTTGGGGGGGTGCTGCTATTTTTTCTATTCCCTTGTGGATTTTAAATTTAAAAAAGCAATGGCTTTTTTAGGTTTTTTATTGTTTTATCTATCTTTATATTATCTCTAAGGGGTTCAGATCTTTCTGTCGCTTTGGGTTTTTCTATTGTATTTTTAATATGTTTTTTCTCTATTTTGTCGCGAGTGAGTTTACCTTTGTTTCTAGAGAAAAGGTTGTTCTCATATTTCTTAATTTCGATAGTTACTCTATTATTTATTTTAGTGAAATCCTTATGGGTTTCAAATCTCTGTAGTGCTTTAGGGCTTTTTAATATCAGTACAGCATAATCTATTAGTTTAGATCTTTTGTGGATCAACATTTATTTAATTTATATGAACTTTGTAAGGTTGACTCCCAGTCTTGGGGAAATTTGGGATCGGATTAAAGGGAGATGGAAAATCAAACTGTAAACCTTTCGGAATAATAGACACCTTGTAATATTCAGAACATAGCTTTTTTTTCCAGGGTTTTTAAAGAGAATAACATAGTTTGTGTGTCTCTTCAGAAAAGGGAGTACTTACTCCATGTTGGGGAAATTATTGGAGGTGTTGCCAAATTTCATGCAGCTTGTAAGAAGAATTCTCTTGAGGCAGTCGTTTTGGAAATGTCCATGGAACAACTGGCAGCCAAACCCTCAAGATCCGGAGAAGAGTTTTGAGCAAAGCCTCCGTACAGGACGTATATGCAGGGAAAAGAAAAAAGAGAGGGGGCGCACAATAGTGTTATACAGTAACAATAGGGGTAATAGGTGGAAAGTGATGATAATTTTTTACCCTTTTTGGGGTTTTCGTATAATGTAGAGGCACAACACTCATAAGCGCTTTCAGGGCTTTTGTATCTCTGCCCCCTTTTTACAGAGCCGCTGGTCTCTGGAGCTCCGTTTGGGGGAACCGGTAAAGAAATTGCCAAGAGGAAAAAAAAGGGAAAAAAGGCCGGCGCAGTGCATGAGAATAAAAAAGCCCCGGGAAAAAGGGTTTCAATTAAAAAATTTTTTTTTCTTAAAATTGCTACGGGGTTACCGATCAAAATTAAAAACTATAAACAAACTTAAGCTTTCGCGCGTTACCCGCGCTTCATCAGAAGTATACATTGTGGAATAAAAAACAGTAAAAATTTTAAAACTAAAAATAAATGTAATTGGTTGTCTTGCATTGAGGTGAGTGCTGAAAAACCGGTGGTGCAAAGAGCAAAACAATTGGAAAAGAGGGGCAAACAAAGGGGGCAGAAGACCCCGGGGGAAGGGGCGGAAAGACAAGCAATGGCCGTATGGGAACAATATAGACATTTGATGTATGCCCCAAAAAACAATAAACATGTGCAGAAAAAAATAAAAAAGTGGGGTACTTTATTGGAAAGGTACTAAAGGAGTGTAGAGAAAGTATGTGATGGGAATAAAACATACTGCGGAAGGGGAGGTTCTCAGGACTCTGGGGGCATGGTCTCAGGGAAGGGGCAGGTTTTCGGACTCGGTGCTCGTCTTCAGGGAAGGGTCAGGTTCTAAAGGGCTCTGGGTGCTCTCTCAGGGAAGGGTCGGTTCTCAGGGCTCTGGGTGCTCGGTCGCAGGGAAGGTTGGGGTTTTCCCGGACTCTGGGTGCTGGGCTGGGAAGGGGTTAGGTTCTCAACCTGGTCTTGTTGAGGGAAGGTCAGGTTCTCAGGATCTGGGGGCTCAGTCTGCAGGGGGAAGGGGCAGGTTCTCAGGGCTCTGGGGGATGTTTTGCGGGAAGGGTCAGGTTCTCAGGGTCTGGGGGCTGCTGCAGGGGGGGGTCAGGTTCCAGGGGCTCTGGGGGCCCTGCAGGGGAAAGGGTCAGGTTCTGGACCGGGTGCTCGGTCTGCACGGGAAGGGTCCAGGCCTCAGACTCTTGTTCTGTCTGCAGGGGGAAAGGGGCAGGTTCTCAGACAAAGGAGCTCCTTGCAGAGTTGGGGGATTTCTGGGTTCCTCTCCCCATATGATGCCCCTTTCTCTGAAGAGTTGGGTGATATCTTTGGTTCTTCTCCCCATGTGATGCCCTTTTCTCTGCAGAGTTGGGTGATTTCTGGGATCCTCTCCCCATGTGATGCCCCTTTCTCTGCAGAGTTGGGTGATTTCTGGGCTCCTCTCCCCATGTGATGCCCCTTTCTCTGCAGAGTTGGGTGATTTCTGGGATCTTCTCCCCATGTGATGCCCCTTTCTCTGCAGAGTTGGGTGATTTCTAGGTTCTTCTCCCCATGTGATGCCCCTTTCTCTGCAGAGTTGGGTGATTTCTGGGCTCCTCTCCCCATGTGATGCCCCTTTCTCTGCAGAGTTGGGTGATTTCTGGGCTCCTCTCCCCATGTGATGCCCCTTTCTCTGCAGAGTTGGGTGATTTCTGACCCCTCCCCCTGTATGCCCCTTTTTTCCCCGCAAGGGGGGTTTGGGGGGCCCCTCCCCATGTGATGCCCCTTTTTTCTTCCCAAATTGGGTGTTTCGGCTCCTCCCCCATCGAGCCATTTTTCTCTGCAGGTTGGGGATTTCTGGGACTTCTCCCCATGTGTGCCATTTCTCTGCAGAGTAAGGGATTTCTGAGCTCCTCCCCCTGTACCCCCTTTTCTTGCAGATTGGGCGTTTTTTGGGCCCTCCCCCATCTGATCCATTTTCTCTTTCAGAGTTGGGGGATTTCTGGGGGTCTTTCCCCATTATTTGCCCTTTTTCTGCAGGTTGGGGGATTTTGGGATCTTCTCCCCATGTGATGCCCCCCTTTTTCTGCAGAGCGGGTGATTTTTTGGGGTCCCTCCTCATGTGATCCCCTTTCTCTTTCCGAGTTGGGGGATTTCGGGGCCCCTCCCCATGTGAGCTCCTTTCTCTGCAGGTTTGGGGGATTTCTGGGCCCTCTCCCCCTGTGAGCCCCTTTCTCTCAAGTTTGATTTCCGGGCCCCCTCTCCCCAGTATGCCCCTTTCTCTGCAGAGTTGGGTGATTTCTCGGTTCTTCTCCCCATGTGATGCCCCTTTCTCTGCAGAGTTGGGTGATTTCTAGGTTCTTCTCCCCGTGTGATGCCCCTTTTTCCCGCAAGTTGGGTGATTTTTTGGGCTCCTCTCCCCATGTGATGCCCCTTTCCTTGCAGAGTTGGGTGATTTCTGGGCTCCTCTCTCCTGTGCTGCCCCCTTTTTCTGCAAGGGTTTGGGGGATTTCTGGGTCCTCTCCCATGGATGCCCCTTTCTCTGCAGAGTTGGGTATTTTGGGTCCTCTCCCCCTGGACTCCTTTCTCTCAGAGTTTTGGGTGATTCTGGGTCCTCTCCCCATTGATCCCCTTTCTCTGCAGAGTTGGGTGATTTCTGGGCTCCTCTCCCCATGTGATGCCCCTTTCTCTGCAGAGTTGGGTGATTTCTGGGCTCCTCTCCCCATGTGATGCCCCTTCTCTGCAGAGTTGGGTGATTTCTGGGCTCCTCTTCCCCTGTGATGCCCCTTTCTCTGCAGAGTTGGATGATTTCTATTTCCCTCCCATGTGTGCCCCCTTTCTCGCAGAGTTGGGTGATTCTGGGCCCCTTCCCCGTGATGCCCCTTTTTCCGCAGAGTTTGGGGGATTTCAGGTCTTTTCCCCATGTGATGCCCCTTTCTCTGCAGAGTTGGGTGATTTTTTGGTTTCTCTCCCCATGTGATGCCCCTTTCTCTGCAATTTTGGGTGATTCTGGGGTCTTCCCCCATGTATGCCCCCTTTTTCTGCAGAGTTGGGTATTTTGGATCTTTCCCCCATGTGAGCCCCTTTCTTGCAAAATTGGGTATTTTTGGATCTTCTTTTCCCCCGTGACCCTTTCTCGCAGATTGGGTGATTTTTGGGCTCTTCTCCCCATGTGATGCCCCCTTTTTTTGCAGAGTTGGTGATTTTTTAGGTCTTTTCCCCCTGTTTTTGCCCCTTTTTTTCTGCAATTTGGGTTTTCTAGGTTCCCCTCCCCGTGTTTTCCCCTTTCTCTCGATTGGGTGATTTCTGGGCTCCTCCCCCAGGATGCCCCTTTCCTTGCAGAGTTGGGTGATTTTGGGCCCTCTCTCTTTTGCTGGCCCCCTTTTTCTGCAGATTTTGGGGGGATTTTGGGCCCTCCCCCAAGTGATGCCCCTTTTTCTGCAGAGTTTTTGGGTGATTTTCTGGGGGACTCCCCCAGTGATTCCTTTTTCCCGCAGAGTTTGGGGGGATTTCAGGTCCCTCCCCCATTATGCCCTTTTTCTCAGAGTTGGGGATTTCTGGCTCCTCTCCCCATGTGAGCCCTTTTCTCAGAGGTTTTGGGGATTCTGGGCTCCTCCCCATGGATGCCCCCTTCTCCAGAGTGGGGATTTTTGGGCCCCCTTCCCATGTGATGCCCCTTTCTTGCAGAGTTGGATGATTTCAGTTTCCCCCCCATGGAGCCCCCCTTTCTGCAAGTTGTGTGATTTTTTGGGTCCTCTCCCTGGAGCCCCCTTTCCGCAGAGTTTTGGGGGATTTCTAGTTTTTTCTCCCCCTGTGATGCCCTTTCCGCAAATTGGGGATTTTTTTTGGGTTTTTCTCCCCCTGTATTCCCCTTTTCTCTGCAGAGTTGGGATTTCTGGATCTTTCCCCCGTGATCCCCTTTTTCTGCAAGTTTGGGGGGATTTCTGGGAATTTTTCCCATGTGAGCCCCTTTCTTGCGAGTTGGGTGATTTTGGGGTCTTTCTCCATTGATGCCCCTTTCTCTGCAAGTTTGGGGGATTTCTGGCTCTTTTCCCCGTGATGCCCCTTTCTTCGAGTTGGGGGATTTTTAGGTTCTTTTTCCCCCTTTATGCCCCCTTTTCCCCTGCAGATTTTTGGGGATTTCTAGGGGTTTCCCCTCCCCATGTGATGCCCCCTTTCTCTGCAGAGTTTGGGGGATTTCTGGGATCCTTCCCCCTTGATGCCCCTTTCTCTCAGAGTTTTGGGGGATTTCTGGGCTCCTCTCCCCCGTGATGCCCTTTCCTGCAGAGTTGGGTGATTTCAGCTTCTTTCCCCAGGGTTTTCCCCTTTTCTCGCAGAGGTTGGGGATTTTTTGGTTTTCCTCCCCCTGTGGGTGCCCCTTTCCTGCAGAGTTTGTGATTTTTTTGGTCCCCCCCTCCCCCCTGTGAGCCCCTTTTCCTGCAGAGTTGGGTGATTTCTGGGCTCCTCTCCCCATGTGATGCCCCTTTCTCTGCAGAGTAAGGTGATTTCTGAGCTCCTCTCCCCATGTGATGCCCCTTTCTCTGCAGAGTTGGGCGATTTCTGGGCTCCTCTCCCCATCTGATGCCATTTTCTCTGCAGAGTTGGGTGATTTCTGGGATCTTCTCCCCAGGTGATGCCCCTTTCTCTGCAGAGTAAGGTGATTTCTGAGCTCCTCTCCCCATCTGATGCCCCTTTCTCTGCTAGTTGGGTGATTTTTTGTTCTTCTTCCCCTGTATCCCCTTTTTCTGCGAGTGGGTGATTTTAGGTTCTTTTCCCCCCCTGTGAGCTCCTTCCTGCAGAGTTGGGTGATTTTCTGGGGGTCCTCTCCCCATCTGTGCCCTTTCTCGCAAATTGGGTGATTTCTGGGATTTTTTTCCCCCCGTGATGCCCCCTTCTTTGCAAGTTGGGGATTTTTGGTTCCTCTCCCCATCTGATGCCCCTTTCTCTGCAGAGTTGGGTGATTTCTAGGTTCTTCTCCCCATGTGATGCCCCTTTCTCTGCAGAGTTGGGTGATTTCTAGGTTCTTCTCCCCCCTGTGTGCTCCTTTTTCCCGCAGAGTTGGGGGATTTCGGGGTCCCTTTCCCCCGATGCCCCTTTCCGCCGAGTTGGGTGATTTTTGGGATCTTCCCCCTGTGAGCCCCCTTTTCTGCAGAGTTGGGTGATTTCTGGGGCCCCCCCCCACTGATGCCCCTTTCTCTGCAGAGTTGGGTGATTTTTAGGTTCTTCCCTTCCCGTGATGCCCCCCTTTCTTGCAGAGTATTGCCTCTTATCTCTGCAGAGCTTTGTGATTTCCTGGATTCAGTCTCGTTTCTCCCCATGGACTGCCCTGCTCTGCAGAGTTGGGTGATTTATAGGTTCTTCTCCCCATGTGATGCCCCTTTCTCTGCAGAGTTGGGTCATTTCTAGGTTCTTCTCCCCATGTGATGCCCCTTTCTCTGCAGAGTTGGGTGAATAAATTTGTTCCTCTGCCTCATGTGGAAGCCCCTTTCTCTGTGCATATAATGGTGACTTCAAGGTTTCCACTCCCCATTGTGAATATTTTTGGTTTCTTCCTCCCCATGGTGATGCCCCTTTCGTCTGCAGAGATGTGGTGATCATCTAGAACTTCACCCCATGGGAAGCCGGCCTTACTCTTCAGAGTTGGTGTATTTCTGGGCTCCTCTCCCTGTGAATGCCCCTTTCGTTTCTCTGCAGAGTTGGGTGATTTCTAGGTTCTTCTCCCCATGTGATCCGCCATTCCCACTGAGAGTTGGTGATTTCTGATCCTCTCCACATGCGAAGCCCCTACTCTGAAGGTTGGGTGATTTCTGGGCTCCTCTCCCCATGTTATTCCGTTACTCCTTGCATTGTTGTGGTGATTTTCAGGGATCTCTCGCCCAAGTGATGCCCCTTTTTCTCCAGAGTTGGGGATTTCTGGTCTCCTTCTCCCCATGTGGATTGCCCCCTCTCTGCAGATTGGTTTTCTGGCTCCTCTCCCATCTGAATGCCCATTCCTCTGCAGAGATTGGGTGATTCTGGTTCTTCTCCCATGTGACTGTGCACCTATCAGGGGGGTGCAGAGTTGGGTGATTTCTAGGTTCTTCTCCCCATGTGATGCCCCTTTCTCTGCAGAGTTGGTGATTTTCTGGCTCCTTCCCCGTGAGCCCCTTTCTCTTTCAGATTTTGGGGGATTTTTTTATTCTTCCCCCATGTATGCCCCCTTTCTCTGCAGTTTGGGTGATTTTTGGGGCTCTCCCCATACGATGCCCCCTTTTTTCGCAGATTGGGGTGATTCTTTGGCTTCTCCCCATGGATGCCCCTTTTTTCTGCAGATTTGAGTGATTTCGGGATTTTCCCCCCCTGGATGCCCTTTCCCCTGCAGGTTGGGTGATTTTAGGCTTTTTCCCCATGGATGCCCCTTTTCTGCAGGTTGGGTCTTTTTGGGGTTTCCCCCATTATGCCCCCTTTCTCTGCAATTTTTGGGGATTTTGGTTTCTCCCCATTTATCCCCTTTCCCTGCAGATTTGGTTGATTTCAGGTTCCTCTCCCCTTGAAAATTTTTTGGTTTCTTCCCCTTTCCCCTTTTTCTGCAAGTTGGGTTACTGGGTTTTGTGATTTTTTTTGGGGTTTTTTTTCCCCCCTTTATCCTCTTTCTCTCCAGAGTTGGGGGTTTTTGGGGCCCCCCCCTTTCCCCCCCATTTTTTTGGGTTTTTATTATTTTTTGTTTATTTTTCTTCTTTTATTGGCCCCTTTTTCTTCGAGGGTTTTTGGGGGTTTTTGTTTTTTCTCCCCTTTTGATCCCCCTTTTTCTGCTTTTTGGGGGTTTTTGGTTTTTTTGGGGGTTTTTCCCGCGGGGGGGGGGTTTTGTGAATTTTTGGGTTTTTTTTTAGGAGTTTTGGGGGGGGGGGTTTTTTTTTTAAAAGGGGGCCCTTTTTTTTCGGGGGGGTGTTTTTGGGTCTTTGCGGATGCCCTTTTTGGGTTGGGGGGTTTTTCTGGGATTTCTCCCTTTGGCCCCTTTCTCTGCAGGTTGGTGAAATTTTTGGTTCTTTTTCCCCTGTGAAAAGCCCCCTTTCCTCTGCAAATTTGGGGGATAATTTTTTTTTTTCTTCCCTGTGTGCCCCTTTCCTGCAGAGTTGGGGGGTTTTGGGGGCTTTTCCCTAGGATCCCCTTTCCTGCAGAGTTGGGTATTTTTTTGGGTTTTTTCCCCCATTGTTTTCCCCTTTTCTTGCAGAGTTGGGGGAATTTTTTTTTTTTTCCCCCCCCATGTGATGCCCCTTTCTCTGCAGAGTTGGGTGATATTTTTGGTTTTTCTCCCATGTGATGCCCCTTTCTCTGCAGAGTTGGGTGATATTTTTGGTTTCTCTCCCATGTGATGCCCCTTTCTCTGCAGAGTTGGGTGATATTTTTGGTTTCTCTCCCATGTGATGCCCCCTTCTCTCCTTTTATACCATTTTTTTATCTCGCGGCAGGAAAACTTTAGCAGGACCCGGGGGCGAGTTTCCCCAAAACTGCAATAAACACTTGGGCGAGGAGGGGGAAAATTTGGCGGGCCTCCCCTGCCCCCAATCCTCCCCAAACACGGGACTCAAAACCCGCCTACAAGTACAGAGAGCAGGTCGGAGGGCGGGGGCATGGCAGCCTGGAGGGAACCCGACAAAACGTCTATCGATGAGTTTGAATACATCCCCGGCTTCTTCCACCTGGAGATGAACCTGAACTTCGAGTCGTGCAACCCCCCGCACCTGCGGAGACGGGACATCAAGCTGAAGCGGGGCCCGCACTTAAAACGGATTTTTGGACTGGGCTTCCTGCACTGCGGGATCAGGAACTTGTTGGGCGTCTTCTCCTTCTACCTGGACGAGGTCCACAAAGCCAAGGAGATCTTCATCAACATCTGCAACCAGGACCCCACCAACCCAAAGCGTTGGGCCCAACCCGGCGTGGCAAAACAAGCTGACGCTGGAGGAGGAGGCCACGCGCTGCGCGGACAAGATCTCGGGCCCATGGCCGGGCGAGGCCCCAGTTTAGGCCCCCGCTGCCGGCCGACAAGGTACCTCAGCCTTTGGTCGCCAAACAAAAAGACAACTTTGGGGGACTGATGCCCCGGGGATCGCGCTGTACGATAAAGCGGTGGCCTATGGGAAGAACAAGGTCAGTGTCTCCTACATATACCATAGCGATGTCATGGTAACATAGCGCCGTCCTCTGCCAGTATCGCCTACATATACAGTAGTGTCTCCCCAATTCCCCCCTTTCCCTCATGTTTTCGCCAAAAAATAAAATGGTCTCCATCACTTGGGTGCCGTTCTCCAGTATACCCTACAAAATACAGTAGTTCCCATCAATGTGCCTCCCTGCCAGTAAACGCCTAATATACATATGTCTCCATCACTTGCCCTCCCTCCCCCAGTCATGAACGCCTACATTACAAGTTTCTCCATCAATTTTTTGCCGTCCTCTGCCAGTATCGCCTACATATACAGTAGTGTCTCCATCACATGTGCCGTCCTCTGCCAGTATCGCCTACATATAGTGTGTCCCATCCATGTGCCTCTCCCAGACGCCTACATAACGTAGTGTCTCCATCACATTGGGGCCCTCCTTGCCCGTATCGCCACAATCATATTTCTTTATCAATGGCCGTCCTTGCCAGTAAACGCCTCTTTAAAATATTTTCCCCATCACATGTGCCCTCCTTCGCGTATCGGCCTACATATACAGTAGTGTCTCCTAAATTTTCCCCTTTCCCCTCATGTATCGCTCATATACTGGGGCCCCATAATGTGCCGTCCTCTGG
>JAODAL010059602.1:0-21384 GCA_025379985.1 Phyllomedusa bahiana
CTTTTCCTCCCCCCTCTTCCCCCTTTCTTCCCCCCCCCCCTTTTTTAGTTGTAGACGTGTCCAATTCCTCCTAGATTGGTTGTACTATATTTTTTTAATGTTATGTGTTTTCCTTAGTGAATACAGTGAACAAGGGCATTTCTTGCCCGAAAACGCGTCTGCTGTGGCAGGTGATTTTTCTGTATGTCGTTTTTGCTGATTTTAATATGACAGAATAAAGCGCATGTTTTTCTATCCTCAATGAATTCTGGGCTGGAGTGCTTTTGTCAAGTTGCACCTGACACACCGGACTCTTTTGATGTTTGTTACCCCAGCCAGCGGAGAGCCCAGGATTACAGAAGCAGCGCATACAGGGGAAGCTTCTGGACACATTATATCGGCCATAGGCGAGCTATTTTTTCCTTTTTTTACTTTTGTATAAGTGAGATAAGTGAATTACAAGCGGCGTATACGCGCTGCTGGTAATGCAAGTCAATGGGCCGGCGAAGTGCTGGCCCCCCGCTCACTCCCCGCCCCCGTCCACACGGCGTAATTGCGGGGCGTAATTGCGGGGCGTAATTACGTCCCGCAGTTAAGCCGTGTGAACATAGCCTTATATTTAAAGGGCAAGTGTTCACCATTTAATCCCAGCCAATCCTCTGGGTTCATAGGTCATTTAGGGACACTTCTCCCACCATCCTGTCATCTCTAGACTGCCCTCCTGTTACCGTTTCTTCCTGCTACATTCCTGACTCTGCCTTGTCTGTCGACTGCCCTTTGCCTGTGTTCCGACTACACCTCTGCCTCGACCTCCTGCGCCTCGGCTGTCACCGCAAGGACCTACATTGGGGGATGCGACCTAAGTTTCTTGCAACAAAAAACAGCCACCCCTGCGGCGGGCTCTGGGCAAGACCAGTGCTCCTTAGGCCCCGTTCACACGGCTTATTTGCCGACGGATTGGCGCCGTATTCCGCGCCGGATTTGGCTTAAAATACGGCGCCAATCCGTCGGAGTCATTACGGTATCCATGCTCTCATTGAGAACAGTGGAATCCGTCGCTCCTCCCCGCTCGGCAAAATCCGCCGCGGGGGGAAAGAAAGTGACATGCACATTATTTAGGGCGCGGGATGCGCCGTAAACAATGCATTGTCTTGGGGCGGGAACGGCGCCCCCGCCGCGCTCCGGCCCGCCCCCGTCCTTATTCACGGCGGATTTGTGCGCTCAATACGGCGCACAAATCCGTCGGCAATAAGCCGTGTGAACGGGGCCTTTGACTTCATAAATCAAGCCAACTCTTCCAAGGTGAACAGCGGATGTAGCTCCCGTCTCCGAGCCCATTGTGCCACTGCTTGAGTTCCCTGTGTAATACCTATTCTGTATCCTCTTCTCTTATATCTCTGTGTTGTGCTGTTCCTCTGTTATTCCTCCTGGAAACGTATTACTGAATCTGTCAGATGGGCGTTACCATTCCAGTTTTCAGAGGGTTGTGTCCCTGGATAAACCGACTGTTAGCCCTGGTTGGTCAGTTTCTAAGACTGCAGGAACGCCCCCCCATTTGGTAACACCCATCTGACAGATTCAGTAATATATTTCTAGGAGGAATAACAGTGAAACAGCACAACACAGAGATATAAGAGAAGATGTTCCAGGACTGTTATATCACAGGGAACACAAGGATTTACTAAAACAGACGTGTCAGGAGAGGTCACAGGTGCTCTTTGGAAACGTGCCCACTGCTCCCCCACTCCGGTAAAATAGAAAAGTAACCGGTACTTACCTCCGCCGTCACTCACTTATCTCACACTTACCTGGATTGCGTCTTCAATGAACACAACAGCCTGGTTTACATAGAGGTTTTCATCTGCATTCCCTGCAGAAAGAGACCATAAACGTCATTTGTATGTTCTAACAGTTCAGGGCGTGGTCGCCACTTTCTACAGGTCTGTGCTTGCTGTCAGTGAACGGCAACACATTTACAACCAGAGGAACTTGTTTATAATGAAACACTTTTCAGCTGAGACTTTACAACAATTGTATCGAGTTTACAATGTATTCAGATTCCTTCTCTAAGGGTGTTTTCACACGGTGCATATTTTATGCGGTTTTCGGATGCATTTTTTTTTTTGTGCAGAAATGAACAGTAATTAATGTTACGCATTTCTGCACAAAAAACGCATCTAAAAACTGCATCAAAACACGCACCAAAACCGCAGCGTGTGAAAGCACCCTTAGAGAAGGAATCTGATTTAAAAATTTTTAGTTAAACTATCAAGACAGGCACAAGATGTGAATTGCTGATGCATTTAGCTCACGGCCCCAAGGCCTGGAGGACGGCAGCGAAATATAGGAAGAGATGAATATGAACAATGACAACCTCTGTAGAGAGCTATATAAATGAATGTAACAAATAATATAGAAGAACAACTACACTGATGAGTCACATTATTATGACCAAACCCAGAGTAAGCTCCATGTACAGCACTGACAGCAGCTAGACGGGCTGGAAGTGACTCAATAAGGTCCTGGTAGGTTGTCACTTGTATCTGGAGCCAACATCATCCAGGGGCCCCACAGCTGCTGGAGGGTCCATAGAGCCAACACCGCCATCCAGGGGCCCCACAGCTGCTGGAGAGCCATAGAGCCAACACCAATCCAGGGGCTCCCACAGCTGCTGGAGGGGCCATATCGCCAACACCCCCATCCAGGGGCCCCACAGCTGCTGGAGGGGCCATAGAGCCAACACCACCCTCCAGGGGCCCCAAGCTGCTGGAGGGCCATAGAGCCAACCCCCACCATCCAGGGGCTCCCAGCGCTGGGGGCCATAGAGCCAACACCACCACCCAGGGGCTCCCCCAGCTGCTGGGGGCCATAGAGCCACACCACCTCCAGGGCCCCACAGCTGCTGGCGGGTCCATAGACCCAACACCCCCATCCAGGGGCTCCCACAGCTGCTGGAGGGCCATAGAGCCAAACACCCCATCCAGGGGCCCCACAGCTGCTTGGAGGAGCCATAGAGCCAACACCACCATCCGGGGGCCCCCACAGCTCTTGGTAAGGGGGACATTAGGGCCAGAACAAACCCCTTGTTCTTGCTATTCCAACTAATGACGGACGTTTCTACGCATGTGTCTTGCTGGAAGATCCCATTGCCCCTTTAAACCATGACAGCAAGAAGGGACATGTGTGCAGACAACTTATCACACACCTTATGCCAGCTCACCACCCATCACTTCCATCAATAGCTATGCCCTGCTGTTGTCGAGAGAAGGAAGTGGTCATAATAATGTGAGTACGATGTGTACAATAAATAAATGAACGAACGAATGAATGAAAGAATAATTTAAAAAAAAAAAAAAAAAAAATTCTCTTATGCTGTCTCCATTGGTCTGTGGGTGATACATGGGGCGCTAGATCACAAAACCAGTGTCCAGGATCCCCTGTTGTGTGTACTGAGTTTAATGGACACCTGCTAGGGGTGAATGACACGACACATGACTGTGCCTTGTAATATCCTGTTATATGGCGACTTGATGAGTAGGTTGCAATTTCTTCCATGAGTTAAAAGACACAAAGGGCGGTTGTGAGATCCGAGCCCTATGACACATGCTGCTGTCAGCGACAATTACTCACATCACTGCCAATGGCCTCTTCCTTGTCCCTTCCAATTTATCTGTGTAATGTAGTAACAGGAGTCCAGTCTCAGAGCCGCTGCTCTGGGGAATTGCATAGAAAGCAATTCCTCTATATGCAACCGAAATTGTTCCTTTCATAGAGGAGCAATCAGGAAATAAACTGGGAATCTAATAAGCTTCATAAGAGGAGTAATCCATGTAGGGAAATTATCATGGAATTGTTAGCTATGCAATTACCCCACATATACCCTGTTTCCCCCAAAATAAGGCAGTGTCATATTAATTTTTGCCCCTAAAGACGAGCTAAGACTTCTTTTTAGGGGATGTCTTATTTTTCCATGAACAAGAATTCACATTTATTGTTGAACTAAAAATCAACCTGTATTAATATACTGCAGTGATTTCATCACAAACATCAGCATAAGCAGCCAAACTCTGAATTGCATAAAAAAAATGCACTAGGTCTTATTTTCGGGGATGTCTTATTTTCAGGGAAACAGACATATACAAGCACAGGCGACTACTGAGTAACCCGTGGAGCTGTGACTATAGGGAGATCTCAGTTATCAGCTCACAGTCAGTGTAAAAGGTACAAAAAATCTAGACTTCCCCAATGAAAAAGACCCATCACAGAAAAGGCAAAGCAAATATTTAAATTTTTTTAAAAAAAAAAGTGGTGGAAGCCCGCAAACCGACAGAAAGCAGAGAACACAACATTTACACTGAATCAGAACCCATAATCAGGGCTGTGGAGTCGGTGCCTATTTTGCAGGAGTCGGAGTCGTCATAAAAGGGACCGACTCTGACTCCCAAAATATATAATTAATTGGTCCAGTTAGTTTGATGCAGTGCAAAGAGCA
The DNA here is from genome assembly GCA_025379985.1 of Phyllomedusa bahiana. Classification (NCBI taxonomy): domain Eukaryota; kingdom Metazoa; phylum Chordata; class Amphibia; order Anura; family Hylidae; genus Phyllomedusa; species Phyllomedusa bahiana. Next base: position 4,472 of record JAODAL010059602.1, read on the forward strand.
AAAAGGAATTGGTCCGGCCAGTGCTCCTGCTCCCATATCTTCAGCCTCATCACATGAGGAGTGTAATTGATGACATGGAGCAGGCAAAGCGCTGCCCCAGGGGAAAGATTCCGCTCCTATCGCAAACAGATTTCAGCAAAATTTTTCACCTGCTTTCAAAGTAGAAGAGTTCAACCATTCATCAAAACTGACTGTGGCTGAGGCAATTCCTTTATAACCTGACATTGTTAGAGATGTTGCCCCTGTGGTCACCGCTTTGCCCCCAACCCAAGTTAGTGTAGAGAGGCCGTTCTCTAGCCTGGAAATAATAAGATCAGATGTGAGGTCATGTATGCAGGATCTGATGGAGGCAAAACTATTTCTCAGAACAAATTCAGAGACTCCACAAATGTTCCTGCAGGGTTTTGCATATTTACAATTTTTTTGTGTCCTAAAGTCATATCCAGTAAATATATTTTACACCGACAAGCAAAATGGTAACAATGTTTTGAACTTGTGACTTTCAGGCTCCATATCTCACCATCCACTACAGCTTTGTACATGAGGCTACTGTAATTTTATATACAGTCACCTTACCTATCTTTTTCATAAATATGACTTGTAAGTATTTAGCATCTGCTTAGTTCTGCAGATTCTTTCCTGTAACTGCATTGTTACTGTTTTGCTCTCAAAAAATCAAAATTTTTATTATTTTGTTAGTATTTGGGAAATCCGCCTTTTGGTTTTCAATACTGCCTGAATCCTTCTGGGATCTGAATCCGATTCAAGCATGTCATGATTAAAATCTGATCCCAGGTCTCTTCTACACATTCCCAATGTTGGTGAATACTGGACTTGGATACAAATACAGCTTTTCCTTCAACTCTACCCACAAGTGTTCAAAAGATCAAAACATTGTTACCCTTTTGCTTGTCAGCGTCTGTTCTACCTAAATATCTTGATTATTGTATCAGAAGGTGATAAACAGCCTGATGGGACCATTTTACTACAGTAAAGTTATCACTTAAACATGAACCATGTATGAGGGAGTCAGAGGTTTAGGAAATTGAGGAGTCAGAGTCGGGGCTTCGGCTTGCTGACTCCACAGCCCTGGTTTCCAGTACATTACATGGTCAATGGGATTATTAAAAAGAGCATCGTGGTCTGCCAAAAACAAGCCCTCATATGGCTATGTAGACAGAAAGAAGAAAAAAAATCATGGCTCTTGGAAGATGGGGAGAAAAAAAAACCTAAAAAAATATATGTTTTCTGAATGAAACGCGTCGTTGCGACAAAACAGGTTTAAATCAATCTGTGTCCAAACTGATTAATAACAAAAAAAATGTTTTAAAAATTCAATCCAGCGACTCATCGATCCCATAATCTATGATGAACCAAACCAAAAACTGAAAAATATCTGCTTCCTGAAACGCGTCGTTGCAACCAACCAGAACGGTGGTCAGATTTAAATCAATCTGTGTCCAGACTGATTAATAGCAAAATAAAAATTAAACCAAGCGACTCATCGATCACAATCTATGATGAGCCGAACCAAATACTCCAAAATATCTGCTTCCTGAATGAAACGCGTTGTAGCAACCAACCAGAACAGAGATCAGATTGAAAAAGGCTTTTCTTTTTAAGCCGAAACGTTGCACACTTTTTTTGTACTCTGGATCTGCAATAAATTTATATCTGATGCTGACATCCCTCTTCTGATTTTTTAGAGATCAGATTTAAATCAATCTGTGTCCAGACTGATTCATAAAATATTCAAGCAGGTGGCTCCACTAAGGACACGATGGATCCCAGGAGGCAGTGATCTCCTGTGGAGGGTGAAGCTGTAACAACCCCAGGGGGTCAATGTCAATATTATCCTATAGAATGGATTTAAAGGGACAGCTTGTATTTTCTTACCACTGGGTTCTTCCCGGCTGAGGCCACTGGCGTCCCCTGACAGCAGGTTCTCCCCTCCGGAGGATGCAGTGGAGGAATAGGAGCCGGTGCTGCGGGCTTTCTGCAGCCTCTCCTGGTTGCTGAAGTCCGGGTCCACGCTCCAGCTCTTGTTCACCGAGCTCAGCAGCGGCTCCGACTCCATCCCGGCCGCCGTACACAGCCGACCACCCCGGAAAGAGCAAACAATTAATATGTCAAACTAAAAACTGACAGCAAACTATGAGGTCTAACTGAACTCGTCAGCCTGTCAGTAACGCGGAACATGAGACTCGCGCGATGCATTCCGGGAATTGTAGTCAAAACTTGGCGCGGGGCGCGCACTAGTCTATTGTATTATAATGTAATCTTAACTACAATTCCCAGTGACACGTCGTTTCGAATTTATTAAGCTTTATTGAGAAGTGTGTCTTTCGGACAGCTGAGAGTTGTGAGTTTACAAGGGCACTACAGATCCTCTGCATGATACTGAGGGGTGCATCTAATGCTTCCTATTACAGGATAGGTGTAGTGTAGGTGGCTGCACTACTAATGACAGGGAACAAGAGAAGGGACCGCCTGATTGGTTAAAGGGCGCACTAGAGCTGTCTTGTGCTTAGTGATGAGAGGTCTTCCCAGCTGCTCCTCCTTCCCCTCTCACAGCATGAAGTCTCAGACACAGGGAAGCTACAGCTATATCTGAATGTTGCAAAACTGCAACTCCCAGCGCTTCCTGACAGGTCATACTGGAAGTTTTAGTTTTGCACTGGTTGGAGAGCCACAGGCTGCAGATCACTGCTCAAACCAGATCGTATAGGTCAGTGGTCTGAAAAGTGCGGCTTCTCCAGCTATCGGGGGAGTACAACTCCCATCATGCATTTATATCATCTATATCTGTGGGCATGATGGGAGTTGTAGTTTCCCATAATAGCTGGTAGGTAGAAGTTATATTTTGACCACTTAATACCCTGCTTAGAAGCTCCGCAACTGCACTTCCAATCTAAACATAGCTGGGTAATGTCTTTGTATCAAAGATAAACATTTATTTGTTTTCATACAAAACAGTGAACAGCAGATACATAAAAGGTTACTTGCGCTTCAGCCGCACATAGTTCCGTGGTCAACGGGATCCAACGATCTCTAAGCCATAAAAAGCTTCCCAATGCAACCGCATTAGCGTGGCGCCATAGACTTGGCGTTCCACCTGGGGCAGGTAAGCGGAAGGGCGGGCGGTAAGCGTAACCACGTGACGTTTCGAGAGAATCCCTCCTCCTTTCTCAAGCGTAGATTACCACGTCAGAAGCTCCTATTTATACACAAAACATACAACAACAAAAGACAATTACAAAAACACTTTAAAACTAAGTGCCTCATTCAGACCGGCTGGGGCTAAGGTGTTAAGATCAAATATCCAAGGAGCCTCTCGACCTAGTAGACAGGACTCGAGAGTTAACCCTTCACTACCTTTCACTTCCTCCAATATGCACCATCTTAAGTCGGAAACGTTATGTCTAAATTCAAGAAAATGTTTTGCCACACTACTCTCACCGAAGAGCCTAGTTTTTTCAGTTTTTTCAATTTTGTCCTGAGTTAAATTCCTAGCAGCTAATCTAATGTTAGATCGATGTTCATTCAGTCTTGTTTTTGCACTGCGGGCCGTTTGTCCTACATATCCCTTTCCGCAGGGGCATTTAAGCAAGTAAATGACCCTTTTGGTATCGCATGTAAAGGCGCCTTTCATGAATACTTTCTTTCCTTTGGTGGGGTGAAGGACATATGGTCCTCTAATTATGGATTTGCAATTCTGGCAATTATGACAGGGAAAAGTGCCCTTCCTCTGTGGGTCAAACATCTGTTTTTTAGTATGTTCAGTGGATATTTTACTAGACACAATTTGGTTCCCAATAGTACGGCCTTTCCTGTAAATAAAATATGGTTTATCCTGAAACAACCGACCGTATTTAGTATTGGCCGTTAGTACATGCCAATGTTTTTGTATGGCTTTCTTAATGATCCCACTGTGGTTATCAAAAGTGCTAACAAACATTAGTCTGTTATTTCTCTCCTTAACAGTCTCTTTCTTTAACAGCATATTTCGATCTTTCTGACCTATTTCTTGAGCTACCTGTTCAACTTCTCTTCTATCATAGCCCCTATCCACAAATCCCTCAACTAGCTTAGAGCTCTGCTTATAATATAGATCATCTTTAGAACAGATTCGTCTCGCCCTTGTAAATTGGCCTGTGGGTATACCCTTAAAAGTTTGGGGTGCATGATAGCTGTTGCGGTGTAGCATACTATTTCTCTCCGCAGGCTTAACATACAAATCAGTGGTAATGCCATTGGCAGTGCGCCGGACTTCAACATCCTTTACAGCCTATTCTGATGCAGGACGATGTGAGTTACCGCGAAAAATGGTATGCCATCGGGAATAACTATTCTATGGAGCTGATGTACCTCACTATCCAGTATCTACAAATTCACATTGAGAAATTGAAAACAGAAATTGCGAACGTTGATAATGAATTTAGAAAGATCGCTAATGAAGATGAATACAAACAAACGCACCATGAGCTGGACAATACAATTGACAAGCTGAGGATACAGCTTCTACAGAATAAATTGAAGAAGTTCGAGAGGGATAATAAGGACTATCTCTTTAATAGAGTCTATACCTGGGCTGAAGATCGCTCTAAAGTGCGACAATATAGAAGAGGAAAGGATAATAAAAAAAGCCATACGGAAGAAAGCAGCACCTAGTCTGAGGGCTCCACAATGACGGGCCGGATGTTATTAAGATCCATCACACGAAAGGACTCTAAGGCATCTGATTTTTTAGATCAACAGGTCGCAGTACCGACACGGATTCTGGAAGCAATATTGGATCAAACCTTACAGGCAAACGTACTGGAAAAACAAAGAAAAAATAGAGACTCAAAAGAATGAGGGCCTGGCGATCAATCTATCCACTAAAACCTTAACGTATGCTCAAACTGCCGTCATCGATAAAGGATTGAACTATGTTCCTATGAAAGGGGTCTCCCTTTTTGATTTCAATGTCGATTTTTACAAGCTCTGCAGGGCAATTCGCCTAAGGATGTTTTTCAATAACACAGAGAAAGGCAACAATAGATTTAGCGAGATCCCTAGAAAGATGGTTAGAACTAGCCAATTTGATCCCAATTTCAATAGCCCGTCTCTGGATGTCTTCCAGAGGCTGGTTATTGATGAAGTATCACACCATTGGAATGAATTCAAGAAACCTAGACAAAATAATTTAACAGAACAGGAAAGACTTGCCATTAATCAGTTACAGCAGGATAAGTCAATTGTCATCAAGAAAGCTGACAAGGGCGGTGCTACCGTCATTGAGGACAGGGCACAATATATACAGGAAGCATTGTCACAACTGTCTGACACGACGGTATATAAAAAACTAGACAAAGGCATTTACCAAATTAATAAGGGAGATGTTGGAAGAGAGTCACCAACAAGGGCTTATTTATAATAAGATCAAAAATATGTTAATTTGCAGCAACCCAAGGACCCCTATTTTATATTTGGTTCCGAAAGTCCACAAATCACTTACCAATCCCCCGGGGCGACCCATCGTCTCGGGGATTGGTTCTTTACTAGAACCTTTGGCTGCCTATGTTGATTCTTATCTACAGAAGGCAGTCAAGAGGGATGTGCACTCTTTAAGTGACACAGGCCAGTTTTTGGTGATATCCAGTTCTGTCTATTTTGTACATTGGGTATCAAATCCTTGTTTACAAATATTCCTTTTGAAGAGGGCATGCAGGCGAGCAGGGAGGCCCTCGGCGAAGACCCTATGTTGTCTAATTCTCAGATCAATTTTTTGATGTCCTTGTTGGAGATCGTTCTGACCAAAAATTATTTTAAATTTGGGGAGGATTTTTACTTGCAGCTGCAGGGGACCTCGATGGGGTCTCCTGCAGCTCCGAGTTATGCTAATCTGTTCATGGCCGCCATGGAGAAGCAACGCATTTTTACATCAGATGGGTTTAAGAAGGTCAAAATCTGGCTGAGGTATGTGGATGACGTCTTTGTACTCTGGGAGGGAACAAACGAGGAATTACTCGAATTTGTTAATTTTTTAAATGGGATTCATCCCCTTATACAATTTACCTCTCACGTGGACCGAGACGTCATCCACTACCTGGACGTTGAAGTCCGGCGCACTGCCAATGTCATTACCACTGATTTGTATGTTAAGCCTGCGGAGAGAAATAGTATTAAGCAAAGCTATCATGCACACCAAACTTTTAGGTATACCCACAGGCCAATTACAAGGCGAGCGAATCTGTTTCAGATGATCTATATTATAGCAGAGTCTAAGCTAGTTGAGGATTGTGATAGGGGCTATGATAGAAGAAATTGACAGGTAGCTCAAGAAATAGGTCAGAAAGATCGAAAAGCGTTAAAAAGAGGTTTAAGGAGAGAAATAACAGACTAATGTTGTAGCACTTGATAACCACAGTGGATCATTAAGAAAGCCATACAAAAAACATTGCATGTACTAACGCCAATACTAAATACGGTTGGTTGTTTCAGGATAAACCATATTTTATTTACAGGAAAGCCGTATTGGAACAAATTGTGTTATAAAATATCCCTGACATACTAAAACAGCTGTTTGACCAAGAGAGGGCACTTTTCCCTTCAAATTGGGCCAATGCAACCATAATTAAGGACCATATGTCTTCACCACCAAAGGAAAGAAAGTATTCATAAAAGGCTTTACATGGATACCAAGGTATTACTTGCTTAAATGCCCCTGGGGTAAGAGGATCGTAGGACAAACGGCCCCAGTGCAAAAAACTGAAGAAATCGTCTAACATTAATAACTTGCTAGGAATTTAACGCAGGACAAAATTGAAAAAACTGAAAAAACTAGGCTCTTCGGTGAGAGTAGTGTGGCAAAACATTTTCTTGAATTTAGACATAACGTTTCCGACTTAAGATGGTGCATATTGGAGGAAGTGAAAGGTAGTGAAGGGTTAACTCTCGAGTCCTGTCTACTAGGTCGAGAGGCTCCTTGGATATTTGATCTTAACACCTTAGCCCCAGCTGGTCTGAACGAGGCACTTAGTTTTAAAGTGTTTTTGTAATTGTATTTTGTTGTTGTAAGTTTTGGGTATAAATAGGAGTTTCTGACGTGGTGATCTACGCTTGAGAAAGGAGGAGGGATTCTCCCGAAACGTCATGTGGTTACGCTTACCGCCCGCCCTTCCGCTTACCTGCCCCAGGTGGAACGCCAAGTCTATGGCGCCACGCTAATGTGGTTGCATTGGGAAGCTTTTTATGGCTCAGAGATCGTTGGATCCCGTTGACCACGGAACTATGTGCGGCTGAAGCGCAAGTAACCTTTTATGTATCTGCTGTTCACTGTTTTGTATGAAAACCAACAAATGTTTATCTTTGATACAAAGACATTACCCAGCTATGTTTTGAGTTGTAGTTTCCCAACAGCTGGAGAAAAGCCGCACTTTGCAGACCACTGGTATAGGTAATTATGTTTCTAGACATAACATAAGAGCCTGCATGCAGAATAAGAGGATCTCCATGGCAGCTAAATGGTTTAGTGGTTGTAATTGGATCCGTGTTCGATGGCGGCAGTATGTGGTGGAAGTCTAGGTGGCTGCTTACCTCTTCCTACCCATCATCCCAGCCCTGCACACGCCTTTTGTCCTATAGGGTGGCCATCAGAGTAGTACTGCTGCCAGGGGTGCTGATCAAACTTAAAAGAGTTGTCACACCATGCTGTTTCACAGTCACAGGCAGCTTCAGACTCACACTTCCTGAGCAGGCTATGGTTGACTCTATAGCAATGATCAGCATATCAGCTGTTTTCCCAGCTCCTTTTAGTGCACTGACCAAGGGCGTAGTTATAGTGGGTGCAGAAGTAGCAGCCGCTATGGGGCCCTGCATCCTAAGGGGACCCAAAAGCCCCTTTGACACATAAGAAAACACTAGTATTGGAAATAGCACATGGTAACTGGCAGGAGCCCTATTTTACTTTTTTGCACCAGGACCCAAGAACTTGAATTTACGCCTCTGGCACTGACATGACTGCGGGAGATTTAATCTATAGTGCAGAAGGCTACAGAGTTCAAAGGGGTGAAAACCAAGGCTTATTCAAAATTAAACAATGTTTGTTAGAGATAACACACTCTGTTTTCAGGCTGCCGTCTGTCCTGGGGACGTCCCTCCCTGCTCTCTGTTTAATCAGGAAGGGAGATGTGAACGGTACCTTGACACACTTTTGTGCAAATAAAGAGTAAATAGTTTTTGGATACAGCTCACCAACTCCAAATATTCTGATATGCCAAGCTGAATGATCTCTTGAGGTGCTCGGATCAAGTCTTCAGGCAAGAGGGCGTAGGTTAACAAACAAAAAAAGAAAAGTAGGAAACATAGCGGTGTGCTGGATCGTTGTTTTTCACACTTGTGTGCACTCAGAGCAGATAAAATCTCTTATCTCCTAATAAGGGCAATATCAAAAGAGCAATGTATTAGGTAAAAGTATTGGCTTTCCCATCATGTTGAAAGCTAAATATTGTAGTGAGCAAACTGGTAATGGGCGGTAGACCCAAATGATTAATCTGTATGGGGCCCTGAAATTCCTTACGGTATTTCTGCACATTCCGGCAGCCTTAGGATAAAACATCTCAAACTTCTTTATTGAAACATGGTATATAAAAAATATAAGTGCTAGCAAAGGATTATGGCATGATCCACACTCACGTTGACTGAGCTGTCAGTTTAGGTGGGCAGCAATGTCTTGGTGGGATAGCAGTTGTGCCATACTCGTTCCATTTAAAGATGATGGGTTGAACAGTGCTCTGTGAGATGTTCAGCGCTTGGGCAATTTATTTTTAAAACATAACCCTGCAAAACACTTTGCCACAACTATATCCCTGAGTTTCTACTGTGTTCCTTGGTTTTCATGATGCTGATTGATCACTAATGTTCTCTGAGACCTTCACAAAACAGCTGTAAATTATATACAGATGTACTCCATTTACTAATTAGGTGACTTCTAAAGGCAATTGGTCACACTGGATTTTATTTCGGGACCTTAGAGTACAGGGGGCTCAATATATTTGCACGCCATACTTTTCCGTTTTATCATTTTCAAAAATTTGGAAAAGCACATATCATTTTCTTTACACTTCATAAATACTTGCTACTTTGTGTTGCTCTATCACATAAAATATCAGTAAAAACCTTTAAATTTGTGGCTGTATCATTTAAATGGGTAGGAAGACATTAGAAACCCATTGCCTGTATAAGTTTGTCATCCTATTGCTCAAGATAAAAGGTCATTGTTTTGGGTTTTTTCGAAACCTATTAGGGCATGTTCACACGGCGGATTTGGCCACGGGTTTCGGCGCGGTTGCCACGGCCAAAACCTCGTCCAAACCTCGCCTCAAACTCGCGTCTCCCGACGAGGTTTATCAGCGCGGGTTTCGGCGCGGTTGGGGCGTGGTTTTGGGCGCGGTTTGCGGTGAGGTTTTCACCCATACAAATTAATAGGCAGGATAAAACCCGCGCCCAAACCCGCGCCCCAACCGCGCCGAAAAGCACGGCGAAACCCAAGAATTGCAAGAATTGACAGGAGACTTCTCAAACACGCGCGGCAAGGCCCAAAGCCACGGCCAAAACCACGCCGTGTGAGTAGCAACGCGTTTTCCCATAGGAAACCATGTAATGAACTGGGGGCGTTTGCGGCGAGGTTTGGACGAGGTTCTGGCCACAGCAACCGCGCCGAAACCCACGGCCAATTCCGCCGTGTGAACAGGGCCTTACAATGAATTAAAAATAAATTCTTTCATAGCTCCCGGGCTACGTGGGGCCGTCGTGCGAGTGTTTCCACCTCACTGCAGCTATAATTTCCTTTTGTGTACTATTTCAAGAATGCAAAGTAAGCTGCGACAATGAAGAAATAAAGGAAGTTTATACTTTTATGTAGATCACTGACCAAAACACAGTTCTCCATTACCTCCAAAATGGCTGCCAGTGCCTGCAACTTCCTTCCTCCAAGAAAGATGAACAAAGTGATGGCCACAAACCTAACACAAAACACGCGCAACTACTGTCAAAAAAACATCTTTTCCAATCTTCCAAATAAACATACAAACTCGTATCAGCCAAGTTCACTGAAGTCAATGTGAGCTGTATAACTTTCTTTAGAGTGGACCTGTGACATCTCCTGACATGTCTGTGTTAAGGCCGAAAATTCACCTTAAAGGGGTTTTGCCAAGAAGTGAGTTCCTCACCTAACAGGCTGATACTCCCCTCTTGAGACTTGAAAAAGGGGCGTTGTGTTTCTGTGTTTATTAATAAAACAAGTACCTCCTCTGTGTTGTCATCACTCCACCTCCCATGCACGCTCCTGATATTCAGTCTCTGTATTTGTGCAAACATGTTATTTGGCTAATCCACGTGGGATAACTGTATTGTGCACAAGTTTCTCCCTCTTATCTGCTCAGGAGAGAGGATAAGCTTCATGAACAAATGAACGAACAGTTTCATTTGTTCACCAACTGCTGCGGGGGGAGAGGAGGGCTGAGCAGGGAGCGTCTGCATGTTTACTCAGCTAATTACATTACAACCAGTGGATTCTCTATACAAAAGGCACAGGATCTTTTCTCCCCAGTCCCTTTAAAGCTCGTTCGTGTTCGCTGCCATCAGATAAGAAGTGCAAACAAGGCAAGGGTGGCCAGATCAGCTCCTGGCAGCTCCTGGCTGTGTATAATGTAAACGGTCAGGAAACTAGGGGCGTCTTAGTCAGGCTGTAGCTCTCAGAGGCTTCACTTTTTTTTAATGACATATATTTTGAAAAGTGATTAAATAGCCATTTTGGAGGAGCCCACGTCAACATTAGATCGTGGCAAAATCCCTTTAACCCTCATTGTGTCGGTTTTCAAATTCTTGTTTGGCCCCAAAAAATACACCTAACATCCTGCAGATTCAGATTACGTCTTCCTCTTTATTTTAATTCACAAACACAGATTTTTATGCAGGTGCTAAGAGGCACGGTAACAGGAACATAGTCGTCATTATTTCATATTACAACTAGGAAAATCATTGGCTTAAAGGGGTTGTCTCATTACAGCAGTTGGTCCCCTTTTATGCTGGTTGCCAAGCAGAGCTTGTGAAATGGAGGGGCGTGTTTCTTCTCCCAGCATAGAGTATCTTCTCTCTCTCTTCTCTCTCTGCAGACACGCCCCCACAGTGTGTACATGATGATTCATTTTGTGTGAACTGGGGGGAGAGGTTCTCAGCTGTCATTGGAATCATTGGAAATGAAAAGCTAAGTGTAACTCGATAGTGTATATCTACATTTCTCGCTCTCTCTACATACTTTGTAATTAGAATGGACATTTGATATTCAGGACTCTGGGAAAGATGGGTGATTTTATGTTTCTTGGTCTCTCTCTCTCTCACACAGTCATATATCCTGCAGATTATTACACCTCTGACCTCTACAGAACAAAACTATATGTTTTATCTGTTTGTGTTTACGTGGGACCTCACATGTTTTTTTATGTGGGACTGCACAGTACAGCTGTGTTCTCTCTATATAATTTACATGGGACTGCACATCTTACATGTGCAGCTGTGTTCTCGGTTTCTGATTTATGCAGGATTGCACATGACGCACAAACGTTATTTACATGGGACTGCACATTGCAGCTGTGTTCTCTCTGTGTGTAATTTGCGTGAGACTGCACATCTTACATGGGACTGCTGTGGGCATAACCCTACCTGGGCTCACACTCCGTTGCTGAGCACACATAAAGCAGCCCATTCTCTTAAATCATAGCACTTTGCTAATGGTAACCAAGGAAGGACATGCTTAGATTTTTGGTCCCCTCATTTTAAACTAAGATCTTTGTAGTGAGACAACCCCTTTAAGGAGCTACAAGTGATTTTATCACCTTCTGAGGGCTCTCAGGTTTCTCAAGTGACCGACCTGTGTACTTCTTCTCCCCTGCTGTTTGTTCTATCTGATAGCAGGGAGTGATGTCATCACACAGGTTGCAGCCAGCAGTGAGAGCTTGTGTGTTATCTGATCTTTTAGACAAAAGACAGTAATTACTCTACTGTTTACATTAGCAAAGCAGCTTCTCCTGTCCCCCTAGAAGGTAATTTAGCTAATCTAGACTAATAAGCATAATAAACAGAGAAGTCTGAATACATTGTGCTCAAATGCTAATTACAGACAGCTTGACCAGGAAGTGGCAGAGTAAAGCAACATTTTTTCATTCATGCATCCTATGAAACTTTGAGATGAGACAACCCGTTTAACAAAAAAAGATGAACAAAGCAATATATTTGGAAAACATCTTAATTTAGTGTTCCCTACATTGTGAAAGCTAATCTTTGTAGTGAGACACCCCTTTAACTATCAAAAGTGGTGTCTTATCAAACTGGAAGAATTTTATAGTCTTAGGGCATGTTCAGACGACGGGTTTGGCCGCGGGCCATACCTCGTCCTAACCTCGCCGCAAACTTGCGTCTCCCAACGCGGGTTTGCAGTGTGGGCGTGATCTTGGCGCGGGTGGGGCGTGGCTTACGGAGAGGGTTTGCTCCCATGCAAATTAATAGGCAGGGGGCAAACCGAGCCGCGGACCAGCCGCGCACCACCCGTGGCAACACCGCGCGACCGCCGCGCTGAGTACTCCTTGTCAAGAATTGACAGGAGAGTTCTCACACATGCGCCCCAAGTCCGCGGCCGAACCCGCGGCGTGTGAATATTAACGCGGTTTCCAATAGGAAACCGTGTTAATAAACTAGGCGCGATTTGGAGGCGGTTTTGGCCGCGGAAGCTGTGTCGGAACCTGTGGCCATAACCTTGGCGAAATCCGTCGTGTGAACAGGGCCTTAGGAACATGAGAAATTAAGTGCTGACAATAAAACCATTTATCTAAACCGCCACACTAATAAACAATATGTACTAGTTGCAGTCAGTGTCCAGTAGAAGAATAGGTCATTTTGGCAGAAAAATTTCTCTGATGTCTGGTTGAGAATTACAATCACTTTGTTTTATGACTAGGAAACTATTCAAATCATTTAAGTCTTTAATTTTGCCCTAGGGGTATTTCAGTATCATCTGTTATAGTAAATCCTTGTGCTCTCAATGAAACAACAATCCTGGAGCCTCTTCTCCTATAACTCTGTGTTGTGCTGTTCCTCTGTTATTCCTCCTAGAAATGTATTACTGAATCTGTCAGATGGGCGTTACCATTCTAGTTTTTAAAGGGGTGTGTCCCTGCCTACACTAGCTCTGTCTGCACTGATTGGACAATGTTAGACTGTGCAGGGACACACTCCTCTGATAACTGGAATGGTAACACCCATCTGACAGATGCAGTAATATATTTCTAGGAGGAATAACAGAGGAACAGCACAACACAGGGATAAAAGAGAAGATGATCCAGAATTGTTATTTCACAGGGATTTACTAACACAGACCTGTCAGAATATGTCCCAGGTCCTCTTTAAACGACCGCCCGCTGACTTTTGCCGTTGCTGCAGACTTCGGGGTTTGCGGCGCCCGGCACCACAGCTGCACTGAGATCGGGGCTGTACTACACAGCCCTGATCCCAGAGCATCTCCTGCAAGCACCAGGGAGCGGGGAAACCTCCGCTCCCCGGTGCTTTAACCCTTTGAGTGCCACAGTTCATCATTGCAGCACCATCGAAGGGTTTCCCTGCTCTGTCGGGTGATCGGAATGCCCGGTGACCCGACAGAGCCCGGAGAACGGTTGCACAGACAGCCCTGGGGACCTCAAGTAGTCTCAGGGCTGTCTGTGTAACAAGCCAGCGGTCAGGGCAGACTGTGTGCTGTTCTGATCACTGCCTGTGTCAGAATGACACAGATTATAATGTATTAGCATATATGAATATGGTAATCAGGGCCGTTGCTAGGGGCGGGAGAGGTGGACGATCGCCCGGGGTGCCGAGGCTCCCTTCACCCGAGGGGGGCACTGCTCGCCTCACCCGCCCCGCGGTTAGCCTCCGACTCTGCCGGCAGCTGCATAGACTTAGTGCAGCTGCCGGCACAGTGAGGAGGCAGGACGGATCGCTCGCCTCCTCCCCTGTATGTATCAGCACTCAATCAGTGCTGTACATACACAGCAGCGTTGCAGGGGGCGCACGGCTGTCACCACGCCCCCTGCGACGCTGAGTCCCGACTCCCGTCCATTCCAGGAGACCCCGGGAGCTGAGTGTAAGCGGTGTGATGATGTCACGCTGCTTACACTGAGCCTCGGGACCCGGACACGCAGCGGGGATCCTGGAAAGGTAAGCACATTTTTATTATTTGAACATCCTTGGTACAGGGACACTGTACAAGGGGGGACAACTGGCTACGGGGGGGGGGGGACAACTGGCTACATGGGGGGGGACACTGGCTACAAGGGGGGGGACACTGGCTACAAGGGGGGGACACTGGCTACAGCAGGGGACAATGGATACAGGGGCAACTATCATGGCTGCTGGGGCTACTATCTGGTTACAGGGGGTATTGCATGGCTACAGGGGCAACTATCATGGCTGCAGAGCACATCTGGCTACAGGCAACTATGTGCTACTGGGCTACGTTGCTTAAGGTGGGTATTACATGGCTACAGGGGGCAACTATCTGGTGAAGCACTGTGTTGCATTGTGGCGCATTATTTTACGGGAGGGTCGGGGGGGGGGGCAAAATTTCTTTACCTTGCACTGAGTGCAATTTAGCCTAGGAATGGCCCTGATGCTAATACATTACTAAGTGTAAAAAAAAAAAAAAAAAGTAAAAACCATAAAAAGTTTAAAAAATAAATAAATAATAAAATACATATTTAATACAAAATTGTGCATACGTTGCACACACAAAAAAACCTACACCTATTAGGTATCCACACGACCATAATAACCTGGAGAATTAATCTAACAGGTTATTAAGTGCGAAATGCGAATGGTGTAAAAAAAAAATGTTAATTCTGCAATTATTTATAAGTGAACTGAAACTATTCCCCCATAAAGTACAACTTGTCTCGAATAAAACGAGGCCTCATACAACTGCGTCATTGAAAAACTAAAAAAGTTACAACTGTTGAAACGCAAGGAGGCAAAAACTGAAAAAAATGTTCTGGTCATTAACTACTTTTCAGGCGTTCGGCTTAAGGGGTTAAAGTCATCATATTTTTCTGCCACTGTTGAAGTCAATTCACTGACTGAGAACATATTGAAATATCATTTCCAAAGAACTCTCCTGACCCAATAACAAAACGTAGTAACAAAAGTAAAAATCCTTTATTGATTGAAATCCAAGTAATAATCAGATTTTAGTAAATTTGCTGCATTTAAAAGACAAGTCATGTGAAAATGTGTCAAGGAGGAGTCTCAATCCACTTCTTCACCCAGCGCCCCCTGCTTACAGTCCTGCAGACAAGAAACCTGAGAGAAAAAACAATAAAGGATAAAATCCACATTAGTTCCACTCATTCATACATTCTAGGATTATTACTGTGAGAAAGACTCGACTGATAAATAGGTTCAGGGTGCTTTCACACGGTGCATTTTTGGTGCGTTTTTTATGCGTTTTTTCAATGCGTTTTTTTGTGCAGAAAGGCTGAGCAATTAATGCTGTACATGCTGCACAAAAATCGCGGTAATTACCGCGATTTTACCGCGATTTTTGTGCAGAGATGTACAGCATTAGTTGCTGTGCCTTCCTGCACAAAAAAATGCATTGAAAAAACGCACCATGGTAAAGCACCCTCACACTGTATATAAAGCACAGGTGTAGAGCATGAGAAAGAGGGAGAGAGAAAACAGGAAGCAGGAGAAATAGAAAGACGGGGAGAGAGAAAGAGAAGAGGGGAGAGAGTGACAAAAAGATGGAGAGAAGATAAAGATAAAACAGACATCATGAGAAAAGGGAGAAAGAGAAAATAGGAAGCAAGACGAGAAAGAGACAGAGAGAGGGATGGAGCAAGGGAAAGTGAAAGGGACAAGAAGAGAGCTAAACAGGGAGGGAGTGCAATACATTAGATTAATAGATATGAGATAATAGATACTGTACATAGATAACTAGACAGACAGATGGATGGATAGACAGACGGATAGATAGATTTGGATTTACTAACTTTTTCTTTTTGTATAGTAAATATGGGAAGGTTGCTGCTGCCTCCATTTAGTTGTGAACTCCTCCCATTTGTCCTAAACACTTTTAGAGTAAGGCCTCGTTCACACGGCTTATTTGGGGACGGATTGGCGCCGTACTCCGCGCCGGATTTGCGCTTCAGTACGGCGCCAATCCGTCCCTGTCATTACGGTAATCCACTGCTCTCATAGAGAACAGTGGATTCCGTCGCTCCTCCCCGCTCAGCGAATCCGCCGCGGGGGGAGAAAGTGAAATGCACATTATCCAGGCGCAATACGCGCCGTAGATAATGACAGTCTATGGGGCCGGGAGCGGCACCCCCGCCACGCTCCGGCCCCGCCCCATCCCGCCCCTTATTCACGGCGGATTTGTGAGCTCAATACGGCTCACAAATCCGTCGGGAATAAGCCGTGTGAACACGGCCTAAGGGTATATTCAGACAGTGTGTTGGGTCCGTGTGAACATACGCTTTTAGATACGTGTTCGGATCCGTCTGTCGGACCCCAGACGGACCCAAACACGCATTTAACAAATAGCAGTGTGATTTACATTGCCTTTAACTTTAAACACGCATCGGTGTTCAGACGAGTGATTGCCGATGCGTGTCTCAAAGAGTCTTTCTGATTTGTCACTCGGATCCGTTCCAAGAATTGTCATTTCAATTCTTGGTCCGAAAGACGCAACAGGACCCCTATAATGAACTATGGGGTGCGACCCTGCTGCATCCAAACACAGCTGCATGTTGGATATGTTTAGGATCCGATCGACGCTGTACTTTTGGATGCGATTTTCAGATACAACACGGATCCAAAACGCCCCC
>JAODAL010059603.1:0-21384 GCA_025379985.1 Phyllomedusa bahiana
ATGAGGAGGGGATGGATTGAATGTAACACTGCCCAAACCCGCAGGGAATGAGGGGGGAGGTTTTCTGAAGTAACAAACACAACCTGCAGGGAAGAGGAGGGGATGTGACTGAATGAACACTGCCAACCTGCAAAAAAAGAGGAGGGATGTGACTGAAAAGTAACACTTCACCTGAGGAAGAGGAAGGGATTGACTGAATGTAACACGGGGAACCTGCAGGGGTGAGGAAGGGATGTGACTGAAAGTAAAAACTGCAACCTCAGGAAGGGAAGGGATGTGACTGAATTTAACACTGCAACCTGCGGAAAAAGGAAAGGGGTTGACTGAATTAACCTGCAACCTGCAGGAAGAGGGGGAAAAGGGTGTGGGCTTTAATTAACACTGCCCAAACCCGGGCATGGAAAGGGGGGGGGGAAAGTAAAAAAAAAAAAAAAAAAAAAAAACCCCCCCTGGGGGGTTGAAAGTAACACTGCCAACCTCAGGGGAAAGGGGGGGATTGATTGAATGTAACACTCAACCTGAGGGGGAAGAGGAGAGGGGTGTGACTGAAGAACACTGCAACCTGCAGGGAAAGGAAGGATTGACTTTTAGTAACATGCCCCAAAGCGGGAAAAGAGGAGAGGATGTGACTGAATGTAAACTGCAACCTGCAGGGGAAAGAGGAGAGGGGTGTGCTGAAGTAACACTGCAACCTGCGGGAAAGAGGAGGGGATTGACTTAATGTAAAACAGCCAAACCTGCAGGGAATGAGGAGAGTGAATGTTGATGAATGTAACCACTGCCAACCTGAGGGAAATGAGGAGAGGGCTATTATGAGAATCTGAATGTAACACTGAACCCTGCAGGGATGAGGAGAGGGATGTGGACTGTGAATTAACACTTGCAACATGCAGGGAGATGAGGAGAGGGATGTGATCCCACCCAACCTGAATTGTAACACGCCAAATGCAGGGAATGAGGAGAGGGATTTGACTGTGAATGTAACCTGCAACCTGCAGGGAATGAGGAGAGGGATGTGACTTTGAACGTAACACTGAACCTGCAGGGACATGAGGTAGAGCGATGTGGACTGTGAATGTAACACTGCCAACCTGCAGGGAATGAGGAGGTGGGCGGGATTGACTCTGAATGTCAAACACTGCAACCTGCAGGGAAATGAGGGGAGGGATGTGACTGAATGTAACACTGACAACCTGCAGGGAATGAGGAGAGGGATGTGACTGTGAATGTAACACTGCAACGGGCAGGGAATGAGGAGTTGGAATGTGATCTGAATGTAACACACAGCAACCTGCAGGAATGAGGGAATGGGATGTGACTGTGAATGTTAACATCTGCCTATCTGCAGGGATGAGGGGAGGATGTGATGCTGATGTACACTGCAAACCTCGCAGGGAATGAGGAAGATGGGATTGATGAAATGTAACACTGCCAAGCTGCAGGGAATGAGGAGCGGGATGTGACTGTGAATGTAACACTGCCAACTTGCAGGGAATGAGGAGCGGGATGTGACTGTGAATGTAACACTGACAACCTGCTGGGAATGAGGAGAGGGATGTGACTGAATGTAACACTGACAACCTGCAGGGAATGAGGAGAGGGATGTGACTGTGAATGTAAAAACTTCAAACCTTGCAGGGAGATGTGGAGAGGATGTGACTGAATTTAACACTGACAAACAGCAGGGAATGGTGAGAGGGATGTGACTGTGAATGTAACACTGCAACGGCAGGGAATGAGGAGAGGGATGTGATTCTGAATGTAACATTGCCAACCTGCAGGGAATGAGGAGAGGGATGTGACTCTGAATGTAACACTGCAACCTGCAGGGAATGAGGAAAGGGATGTGACTGTGAATGTAACACTGCCAACCTGCAGGGAATGAGGAGCGGGATGTGACTGTGAATGTAACACTGCCAACCTGCTGGGAATGAGGAGCGGGATGTGACTGTGAATGTAACACTGCCAACCTGCAGGGAATGAGGAGAGGGATGTGACTGAATGTAACACTGCCAACCTGCAGGGAATGAGGAGCGGGATGTGACTGTGAATGTAACACTGCCAACCTGCAGGGAATGAGGAGCGGGATGTGATTCTGAATGTAACACTGCAACCTGCAGGGAATGAGGAGAGGGATGTGACTGAATGTAACACTGCCAATCTGCAGGGAATGAGGAGAGGGATGTGACTCTTAATGTAACACTGCCAACCTGCAGGGAATGAGGAGAGGAATGTGACTGAATGTAACACTGCCAACCTGCAGGGAATGAGGAGCGGGATGTGATTCTGAATGTAACACTGCAAACCTTACAGGGATGAGGAGAGGGATGTGACTGAATGTAAAACTGCCAACCTGCAGGGAATGAGGATAGGGATGTGAAAATGAATGTAACACTGAAACCTGCCGGGAATGAGGAGAGAAGATGTGGATGTGAATGTAAACACTGCAACCTGCAGGGAAATGAGGAGAGGGATGTGACTGAATGTAACACTGCCATCCTGCAGGGAATGAGGAGCGGGATGTGACTGTGAATGTAACATGCGCAACCTGAGGATGAGGAGAGGGATGTGACTGGAATGTAACACTGCCAACCTGCAGGGAATGAGGAGAGGGATGTGAATGAATGTAACACTGCATCCTGCAGGGATGAGGAGCGGGATGTTGACTGTGAATGTACACTGCAACTGCAGGGAATGAGTGAGAGGGATGTGATCTGAATGTAACCACTGCCACAACTGCAGGGGAATGAGGAGCGGGAATGTGACTCTGAATATAACACTGCAACCTGCAGGGGAATGAGGAGAGGGATGTGACCTGTGATGGGTAACACTCAACCTGCAGGATTGAGGAGAGGGATGTGACTGAATGTAACAATGCCAACCTGCAGGGAATGAGGAGGGGATGTAGATGTGAATGTAACACTGACCAACCTGCAGGATGAGGCGAGGGATGTGACTGTGAATGTAACACTGCAACCTCCAGGGATATGAGGAGGAGGATGTGACTGTGATGTAACACTGCAACCTGCAGGGAATGAGGAGAGGGATGTGACTGAATGTAAAAATGAAAACCTGCAGGGAATGATGATAGGTATGTGACTGAATGTAATACTGCCAACGTGAAGGGAATGAGGAGATGGATGTGACAGAATGTAACACTGCCACCTGCAGGGAATGAGGAGAGGGATGTGACTGAAATGTAACACTGCCCACTGCAGGAATTGAGGAGGAGGGATGTGACTGTGAATGTAAACACTGCCGACCTGCAGGGGAATGAGGAGAGGCATGTATGAATGTAACACTGCAACCTTGAGGGAATGAGGAGCGGGATTGTGGACTGTGAATGTAACACATGCCAACCTTCAGGGATGAGGAGGGGATGTGACTGAATGTAACCACTGCAACTGCAGGAATGAAGAGAGGGATGTGACTGCATGTAAATGCCAACCGGCAGGGAATGAGGAGAGGGAAATGGACTGAAGTAACACTGCCAACTGAGGGAATGATGAGTGGATCGTGAACTGAATGTAACTGCAAACCTTCATTTAAATATTATATTTAATATAACTCAATACACACATAACCATCATTTCATATTTATTTCATATCCATCCATAAACCCATCACATCCTTTTCCTCTATTATTTCATAAACATATCAATACCCACATCCCCAATAAAATTCCTTTTTTTTTTTTCCATATTTCTATTTCATATCATGCCCACCCCATCCATCTTTCCATCTTCTTTCATATCCATACATACCCCCATCCCCCAATACCTTATAAATATTCTCTTTCACAATATCCATCATACCCCATCCCCATCCTTTCCATCTTCTCTTTCATATCCCCTCATATGATATATTACTCGCTCTCATCAAACCTAACATCCCCATCCTTTCCATCTTCTCTTAATATCATTACCTACCCCATCCCCCCATCCTTTCCATCTTCTCTTAATATATCCATACCCCCATCCACCATCCTTTCCATCTTCTCTCTAACTCATGATCAAAAGCAGGTACAAAAAAGAAGTATAATAGATGATTCAAATTTGTGAGACTAGATTATTACTCCAAACCCCTAGTGTGATATCATCTAGCAACAATCGGGTGTCATACTGAATAAATGTAAAGGCAAAAAAATTCTAACATAGGATAAGCTTCCTGTAAATCAGAGTACATCGCACTCGCTCGCACAGCTTTATGTCCAAACTACACACATACCAGACCAAATTTACTAAATTATAAATTATCAATATATACAAGAGTGCTTATCACACAGTATATCTTCCACCTATCATTATGAAATTTCTGTAAGATGATCATATTTATGTGAGAGAGATGCACTCACATTCCCACTTCCCCATCTGATGTGATCCATCCTCTTTTCTATAGATGAGTGGAATCGAATATTCATTTTAATAATATCGTGTATGTGGGGTATA
Source organism: Phyllomedusa bahiana (assembly GCA_025379985.1). Classification (NCBI taxonomy): domain Eukaryota; kingdom Metazoa; phylum Chordata; class Amphibia; order Anura; family Hylidae; genus Phyllomedusa; species Phyllomedusa bahiana. Next base: position 4,449 of record JAODAL010059603.1, read on the forward strand.
GTTTACTTTATTAGTTGTAACACTGCAACCCTGCAGTGAAAGATTAGTTTCGAAATTGAAACTTCTGGTTAGGATGGTAGTCGTACACTGGAATCGCCCCCCCCCCCCCCAATAAATACAAATTACCCATTACTTTCATTTTCCCCCCCCCCCCCCCCCCCCCCCCCCCCCCCCCCCCCCTTTATATTATTAATCTATTATATTATTTATAGAGATAGGAACTTAACACCACCTCGCACACACTGCAACTCAGTCTCATAGTGTTCGTTTTTAAAAAAGGGGAAAAAAAAAAATTAAAAAACCCCCCCCTCTTTTTTTTTTAAAAACCCCCCCCCCCCCCCCCTTTTTTTTTTTTAAAAAATTTTTTAAAAAAAAAAATTTTTTTTTTCCTTTTTTTAAAACCCTCAAACCCCCCCTCCAACCCCCTTTCCCTTTTTTCCCCCAAAAACCCCAAAAAAAAATTTTTTTTTTTTAATTTCCTTTTTTTTCCCCCCCCCCCCCCCTTTTAACCAAATTTCCCCCCCCAAACCTTAAAATTTTTTCCCCCCCCTTTTTTCCCCCTCCCCCTCCTTTTTTCCCCCCCCCCCCCCCTTTTTTTTCCGGCCCCCCTAAACCCCCCCCCCTTTCCCTTTTTTTAATTCCCCCCCCCCCCCCCCTTTTTTTTTTTCCCCCCCCCTTTTCCCCCCCCCAAAAAACCCCCCCCCCAAAAAATTTTTTTTTTTCCCAAAACCCCCCCCCCCTTTTTTTTCCCCCCCCCTTTTTTTCCCCCCCCCCCCTTTTTTTTTTTAAAAAAAAAAAACCCCCTTTTTCCAAAAAACCCCCCCCCCACTTTTTTCCCCCCCTACCCAAAAAATTTTTTTTTTTTAAAAAAAAAATTTTAAATTTCTTTAAAAATTTTTTTTTTTTTTAAAAAAACCCCTTTTTTTAAAAAAAGGGGGGGTTTTTAAAAAATTTTTTTTTTTTTTGAATGGAAGAAATTTTTTTTTTGGGGGGGGGGGGGTTTAATTTTTTTTTCCCCCCCCCCCAAAAAGGGAAAGGGAAAAAATTTTTTGGGGGGCCCGGGGGGGGAAAAAAAAAAAAAAAATTAAACCCCTTTTCCCCCCCCCCCCCCCCCCCCCCCTTTTTTTTTTTCCCCAAATTTTTTTAAAAAAAAAAGGGGAAAAAAACCCCCCAAAAACCCCCAAAAGGGGGAAAACCCAAAAAAAAAAGGGGGGGAAGGGGGGGAAAAAAAAAAAACCTTTAAAATGGGGGGTGGGTTTCCCATTAAAAAAAGAACCCGGGGGGGAAAAGGGGGTTTTTTTTTCCCCCCAAAAAAAAAAGGGGGGGGAGGTTAAAAGGGTTTTTAAAAGTAAAAAACCCCCCCCGGGGGGAAAAAAAAAATTTTTGGGGTGTAAAAAAGGGAAATTTTGGGGGGAAAAAAAAAAAAATTTTTCCCCCAAAGAGGGGAAAGGGGGGTTGAAATTTTAAAAAAAAAAGGGTGGGGAAAAAAAAAAAATTTTTTTTTGGGGGAAAAACCCCCGGGGAAAAAAAAAGGGGGGGGAAAAAAAAGGGGGGGGGGGGGGAAAGGGTTTTTTAAAAAAAGCCAAAAAGGGGTGAGGGAAAAAAAGGGTTTTAAAACCCAAAAAGGGGGGGGGGAAAAAAATTTGGGGAAACCCGGGGGGGGGGGGAAGGAAAAAAGGGGGGAAAAAAGGGGGGGGGGAAAGGAAAAATTTTTAAAAAATTTAAAGGGGGGGGGAAAAATTTCCCCCCCCCCAAAATTTTACGGGACGCACTGAATGCCCTTTAAGAGAGGAAATTATATAGAGATTAACCTTAATAGGGGTGGGAAGGTTGTTGCCTTTGCACTTGCCAACCCCAAGGGAAAGTTGAAAATTTTCTTGCCGCCCCACCACCCACCCCCGGGTTGGGGGAATTGAATTTAAAAAAATTCCCGGAAAAAGGAAAGGTATGTGAATGAATGAAACCCCCCGCCCAAAAATTAGGTTGTGTCTTTAAATTAGGGAAAAGATGTAAAATTCCCTCAGGAAAGAAAAGGGGTTGTAACTTAACCAGGCAACCAACCTTTTAAAGAAAGATGGAGTTTACAGTTGTAATGTAACACTGCAAACCGCCAAGGGGGGAGGAGAGGGGGGTGACGGAATTTTAAACACTGCCCAAACCTCAGGGAAAAAGAGAGGGAAAAATTACTGGGAATTTTTAAAACCTTTCAACCCTTTCAGGGATGGGAGAGGGATGTTTACGAATGAAAAAACTGGGCCAAAATGAAAGGGGAAAGAGGGGGGATGTGCCCGAATTTAACACGGGAACCTTTAAGGGGAAAGAGGAGAGGGATGTGAAATGTGAATTAAGCCCGCCCAAACCCGCAAGGGGGGAAAGAGGGAAAGGATGTGATAGAATGTTAAAAACTGCAAACCTTTAGGGAAAAAAAAGGGGGAAAGGGGGGGGACGGAAAGAAAAACTGCCAACCTGCAGGGAATGAGGGAAAAGGGATTGACTGAAGTCACTGCAACCGAAGGGATAGAGAGGGAGTGCTGTGAAAGTAACACTGCCAACCTGCAGGGAATGAGGGAGAAGGGATGTGACTTTTTTTTAACCTGAACCCGCAGGGAATGAGGAAGGGAAAGGGGCTGAAGTAACACTCCAACCTCAGGGGGGGTGAGGGGGAGTTGATCATTAACACTGCCCCCCGAGGGAAGAGGGGGAGGGATGGATTGAAAGTAACACTGCCCAACCCGCAGGGAATAGGGGAAAATGTGATGAATGAAAAAACTGCCCAACTGCAGGAAAGGAGAGGGATGTACTGAAGTAACACGCAAAACCCGAGGGAAATGAGGAAAGGGGTGTGTGTGAATGTAACATGAACCTGAGGAATGAGAGAGGGGTGATTTAAAATAAACACTGAACCTGCAGGGGAAAGAGGAGAGGGAGGGACTTGAAGGGAACACTGCCCTGCAGGGAAAAGGGAAAGGGAAGTGAAAGAAAGTAACACTGCAACCGCAGGGATGAATGGAGGTTGAGGGATGTGACTGTGAATGTAACACTGCAAACCGCAGGGGAATGAGCGAGGGGATGTGATGACTGTAACACTGTACAAACTGCAGGGAATGAGGGGAGGGATGTGACTGAATGTAACACTGCAAACATGAGGGAATGAGGAGCGGGATGTGACTTTGAATATACACAGCCATACCTTCTAGGGGGAATGAGGATGCGGGAGGTGACTCTGAAATGTAACACTGAAACCTGCACGGAATGAGGAGAGAGATGTGACTGTGTGAATGTTAACACTGCCCAACCTGCAGGGAATGAGGGAGGGATGTGAAATGAATGTAAAACTGCAATCTGCAGGAATGAGGAGAGGGATGATGATGAATGTAACAATCCAAATCTGCAGGGAATGTGGAGAGGGATGTGAATGAATGTAACAATGCCAACCGCGGGAATGAGGGAGAGGGATGTGGACTGAATGTTAACACACTGCAACCAGCAGGGACATGAGGGAGAAGGGATGCGGACTGTGAATGTAACACTGCCAACCTGCAGGGAATGAGGAGCGGGATGTGACTCTGAATGTAACACTGCAACCTGCAGGGAATGAGGAGAGGGATGTGACTCTGAATGTAACACTGCAACCTGCAGGGAATGAGGAGAGGGATGTGACTCTGAATGTACTGACAACCTGCAGGGATGATGAGAGGGAATGTGACTGTGAAATGTAAAAAACTGACAACCTGCAGGGGAATGAGGAGAGGGATGTGGACTGTGATGTAACAACTGAAACTGCAGGGAATGAGGAAGAGGATGTGACTGTGGAATGTATACACTGCCAAACTGCAGGGGAATGAGGAGCGGGATGTGACCATGATTGTAACAATGACAACTGCAGGGGGAATGAGGATAGGGATGTGAATGAATGTAACACTGCAACCTGCAGGAGAATGAGGAGAGGGGATGTGACTGTGAATGTATCCTGCAACTGCAGGGAATGAGGAGAGAGTTGTGGGACGGTGAATGTAAACACTGCCAACTGCAGGGAAGATGAGGAGAGGGATGTGACTGGATGTAACACTGCCAACCTGCAGGGAATGAGGAGAGGGATGTTAATGTGAATGTAACACTGCAACCTGCAGGGAATGAGGAGAGGGATGTCTAGTCCTTTCTCTTCTCTATAGTTATATATGAAATTCTGTCCTTCGTACCGAGCTGAGCGATTGCTGTAGAACAGAGTTGGATGGAAAACGGACTTATCCTATGGATGCGATTGATTGAGTTGTATCAATACTAAGTGCAACCAGCCCGGGTGAGAGGAACCGGATACGAGATCTCTCTCTCCCGCACATAGTCTCCTTTCCGTTATACCGAACAAAATATCCGGGGAATAAAGGGTCAGCGATCAGAGCCCCGACTGAGATCACATAAGGAAGGAACCGTAAGACGCCCTGAAGACGCTGTTCCCGGGTTTTCTCCCGCAGCGATGACGTCCTGCACCGGAGAATAGTGACGGATGCGCGGCTCTGGACTCCCGCCGCTCTCGGGAGCGATTATCGGTCATTGCTAGTAACGAAGCCCGAACTCCGTAATCCCCTAGACAGCTGCCCCCATACAGCTCTGCTCTCCCCGACACACGGGGTCAGTGTTGGACCGCAATTCAGCAGCAAAGCCTCCCTTATGTGCGGCTCCTCCCGAACCAGGCATCATCAGTCCCCACGAGGCCACGATACAAGTAGCGGTTATAGGGGACATAATAGAGCGGCGGATCCCACCCGAGACCCGCGGCGCCAGCTCTACTCCCGGAGAATGTGGGCGGCTCTGAGAAGAGCCTTTGGGTTGTGTTGGGATCAGCGGCCTCACTTGCTCTTGGCTTTGCTGCTCTCGCTCTTCTTGGGCAGCAGCACGGCCTGGATGTTGGGAACGCCAATCACTTGCACGGGGAGGGGCTATGACGGTCTATAGGTCACATGACTCTTTTATCCAATAGAAGAGCGAGCAGGCAGCAGTGCTCATTTGCATGCACTGTCTATAAATACCGCTGCGGTGGGCGGCGGTCGTTATTACCTCTTCAATTGCAGAAGGAGATACTTGCTTTATCATGCCTGATCCCGCCAAGTCCGCGCCTGCGCCCAAGAAGGGCTCCAAGAAAGCCGTCACCAAGACCCAGAAGAAGGACGGCAAGAAGCGCAGGAAGAGCCGCAAGGAGAGCTACTCCATCTACGTGTACAAGGTGCTCAAAGCAGGTGCACCCCGACACCGGCCTTCTCATTCAAAGGCCATGGCCATCATGAACGCCTTCGTCGGTGACATCTTCGAGCGCATCGCAGGGGAAGCGTTTCCCGACTGGCTCTCACTACAAACATGCGGCTCCAACCATCACCTCCCGGGAGATCACAGACAGCCGTGCGCTGCTGCTGCCTGGAAGAGCTGGCCAAGCTCGCGTGTCCGGGGCACCAAGGCCCGTCACAAGTACACCAGCGCCCAGTGAGGGCTCCGTTCTCTCAACAACCCAAAGGATCCTTCTAAGAGCACCACACATCTAGAGCTGAGCTGTGCCGCTGTATCCACCAGAGGGCTACGCATCTAGGCTGGTGTGTGCCGCTGTTCCACGGGGGCTCCGCATCTAGAGCAGAGCTGTGCGCTTAATCCAAGGGGGCTCCGCATCTAGTGCAGAGCAGCTGTGCTGCCTGTATCCCACGGGGGCTCGCCACATCTAGTGCAGAGCGGTGCCGCTGTTTCCCCGGGGCTCCGCTTCCTAGTGCTGAGCTGTTGACGCTGTATCACCCTGGGGATCAGCATCTAGAGCTGAGTCTGTGCTTGCTGTATCCCCAGGGGCTCCGCATAAGAGCAGAGCTGTGCCGCTGTTTCCCCAGGGGAAGGCTCCGCTCTAGAGCGTGCTGTGCTGTGTGCACGCTGTATCCCCTGGGGCCTCGCATCTTAGAGCTGAGCTGTGCCGCTGTTCCCCGGGGGCTCCGCATCTAGAGCAGAGCTGTGCCGCTGTATCCCGGCAGTCACTATAAAGGGTTAATGAGCCCGAATGTGGGCGGGGCTATGTAATGTGAGGTTCCCGCACATTTTTCCTCAGGAGACGGAGCTTGTGATCTCGGCTGCACTGAGCCCGGAGCTTCCCCTGCTCCCTCCACATAAACAGCGAGAAGAAGCTCCTGATCCCTCCGGTCCCCGCAACCTGGATGTCCCCGATGTGGGAGCCTCAGCGCCCTGTATCCATCCTGCCAGCTCTGCGCTTATACTACTTTCTCTATAGAGGATACTATGGAGGTTGTGGTAAACTGGATAGTTTGTCGGACATTACGTTCATGAACTCTCTGGACATACAGCACAATAATTTATGTCTCATATTTGTCCTATTGATATATAATAAATAATCCCATCACAATTAGTTCCAGCAGTTTAAATTCCACAGGAAATGTATATAAAATCAGTTCCTGGTTCAAAAGGGTTAAAAGGAAGCGGGAAGTGAGTTCATTGGTTAAAGTCTTCTGGCTGAAGTTTTGCGCCTCCCTCCATGAGGGACAAGGCCGTTTGCTGAATTGTATTCAGCCCCTTCACATTTGAAGAGAGCTCTCATATGACTGACGAGGGCAACATTGTATAACTACTCATTGGAGCGTCACAATACAGAGGTTCTATGATTGACAAGAATTTCTGCAACATTGTGTTCCGTCCGGTTCCATCACAAGGCGAGGTCTTCTCCTGCCCCCTGGTGGAGACACCTCGCTCTGGCCGAGCCCTGAGCTCCCGGACATTTCTATCTGTTCCTAGAAATGATTGGAAAGATTCAGAGAAAAATCTGCTTTAATCCCGAAGAACTTTTCTCTAATTGTCTGAATGTTATTAAAGTCTGTTCCCGCCAAATTGGCTTCAGCGAATGCAGGGAAATGACCTGAGGATTAGCCGCGACAAAGCGGAGCATTTTAACCCTTTGTAAGGAGCTTTTCTATTTTATACAGGGCAGAGAGGGAGGGATTTTGTGTTTTACGACTCTGACATTTTTTATCTTAAGTTTGTGTCTAATCACAGATTCTTCCGATCAAATACAGGTGTTCAGAGTAACTGAGCCGCAGCTCCCGTGTAGCTTAATAATCAGATTTCTTATGGGCTTGTATTTATTTCAGTTGGAACAGTAGCGAGAGGATGAGGACAGCAGTGTAGTGGGGGAGGGTACTATGAGGAGGGTGGTGGGCGCAGTTGTAGTGTTGCTGGGGGGAGGGTACATTGAGGAGATGTGGGCTGTTAGTGTAGTGGGGGAGGGTACAATGAGGAGAATGAGGGCAGTAGTGTAGTGGGGGGGGGGGGTACAATGAGGAGGGTGAGGGCAGCAGTGTAGTGGGGGAGGGCACAATGAGGAGAATGAGGGCAGTAGTGTAGTGGGGGAGGGTACAATGAGGAGGATGAGGGCAGTAGTGTAGTGGGGGAGGGAACAATGAGGAGAATGAGGGCAGTAGTGTTGGGGGGGGGGGGTACAATGAGGAGGGTGAGGGCAGCAAAGTTTTTTATTTATTTTGTAGTGGGGGCAGGGCCAATGAGGGAGAATGAGGGCAGCAGTGTAGTGGGGGAGGGTACTATGAGGAGAATGATGGCAGCAGTGTAGTGGGGGGAGGTTACAGTGAGGAGGATGAGGGAAGTAGTGTAGTGGGGGAGGGTACAATGAGGAGGGTGAGGGCAGTAGTGTAGTGGGGGGAGGGTACAATGAGGAGGGTGAGGGCAGTAGTGTAGTGGGGGAGGGTACAATGAGGAGGATGAGGGCAGTAGTGTAGTGGGGAGGATACAATGAGGAGGATGAGGGCAGTAGTGTAGTGGGGGAAGGTACCATGGGGGGGGTTGGGGGCGGAGTTGAGTTGGGGGAGGGTACAATGAGGAGGATGAGGGCAGTAGTGTAGTAGTGTAGTGGGGGGAGGGTACAATGAGAGGATGAGGGCAGGTAGTGTAGTGGGGGAAGAATACTATGGAGGAGGGGGAGGGCATAGTTGTAGTGGGGGAGGGTACAATGAGGAGAATGAGGGCAGTAGTGTAGCGAGGGAGGGTACAATGAGGAGGGTGAGGACAGTAGTGTAGTGGGGGAGGGTACAATGAGGAGGATGAGGGCAGCAGTGTAGTGGGGGAGGGTACAATGAGGAGAATGAGGCAGTAGTGTAGTGGGGAGAGGGTACTATGGGAGGGTGAGGGCAGTAAGTAGTGTTTGTGGGGGAGGGTACAATGAGGAGAATGAGGACAGTAGTGTAGTGGGGGAGGGTACTATGAGGAGGGTGAGGGCAGTAGTGTAGTGGGGGAGGGTACAATGAGGAGAATGAGGGCAGTAGTGTAGTGGGGGGAGGGTACTATGAGGAGGGTGAGGGCAGTAGTGTAGTGGGGGAGGGTACAATGAGGAGAATGAGGGCAGCAGTGTAGTGGGGGAGGGTACAATGAGGAGAATGAGGGCAGCAGTGTAGTGGGGGGAGGGTACAATGAGGAGAATGAGGGCAGCAGTGTAGTGGGGGGAGGGTACAATGAGGAGAATGAGGGCAGCAGTGTAGTGGGGGAGGGTACAATGAGGAGGGTGAGGACAGTAGTGTAGTGGGGGAGGGTACAATGAGGAGGGTGAGGGCAGCAGTGTAGTGGGGGAGGGTACAATGAGGAGGATGAGGGCAGTAGTGTAGTGGGGGAGGGTACAATGAGGACAGTAGTGTAGTGGGGGAGGGTACAATCCGAGGTGGGTGAGGCAGCAGTGTAGTGGGGCGAGGGTACATTGTGGAGAATTCAGGGACAGTAGTGTAGTGGGGGAGGGTACTATGAGGAGGGTGAGGGCAGTAGTGTAGTGGGGGAGGGTACAATGAGGAGAATGAGGGCAGTAGTGTAGTGGGGGAGGGTACTATGAGGAGGGTGAGGGCAGTAGTGTAGTGGGGGAGGTACAATGTGGGAGAATGAGGAAAGTAGTGTAGTGGGGGATGGTACAATGAGGAGGGTGAGGGCAGTAGTGTTGTGGGGGAGGGTACAATGAGGAGAATGAGGGCTGCAGTGTAGTGGGGGAGGCTTCAATGAGGAGGATGGCGGGAAAGTAGTGTAGTGGGGGAGGGTACTATGTGGAGGGTGAGGGCAGTAGTGTAGTGGGGGAGGGTACAATGAGGAGGGTGAGGGCAGTAGTGTAGTGGGGGAGGGTACAATGAGGAGGGTGAGGGCAGCAGTGTAGTGGGGGAGGGTACAATGAGGAGAATGAGGGCAGCAGTGTAGTGGGGGAGGGTACAATGAGGAGAATGAGGGCAGCAGTGTAGTGGGGGAGGGTACAGTGAGGAGGATGAGGGAAGTAGTGTAGTGGGGAGGGTACTATGAGGAGGGTGAGGACAGTAGTGTAGTGGGGGAGGGTACAATGAGGAGGGTGAGGACAGTAGTCGTATGTTAGTGGGGGAGGGTTCAATGAGGAGAATGAGGGGCAGTAGTAGTTGTAGTGGTGGAGGGTACAGATGAGGTGAATGTAGGACAGGCAGTGTAAGTGGGGGGAGGGTACCAATGAGGAGATGAGGACAGTAGTTGTGTGGGGGAGGGTACTAATTGGAGGAGAATGAGGAACTGTAGTGTTAGTGGGGGAGGGTACACAGTGAGGAGATTATGGGCAGTAGGGTAGTGGTTTGGAGGGTACATTGAGTGAGAATGAGGGCAGAGTTGTGTTGTGGGGGTGGGGGGGGGTACAATGTGGAGGGTAGAGGACAGTGTGTAGTGGGGGGGGAGAGGTAATATGTGGAAGGGTCCGAGGGCTATGTAGTGTAGGGGGGGAGGGTACAATGAGGTGTATGAGGACAGTTGTGTTGTGGGGGAGGGTACAATGAGGAGAATGAGGGTAATGGAGAGATCTCCCCGCGATGTGGAGCCTGGATTCTGCCTCTTACTACTACCCTCATTCTCCTCTATTCACCACAATTTAGGATCCCTCTATGGAGTTTGTAGTATAAGCGCGGAGCTGGTGGGCTGGTACGGGCGCTGAGGCTCCCACATCGGGACCTTACAGGCTGACGGGGTTCGGAGGGATCAGGAGATGGAGCATTTGTGATCTCGGCTGCAACTGAGCCGGTGCTTCCCCGCTCTCTCCACATAAAACAGCGAGAAGAAGCTCCGTATCCTGATACCTCCGAGTACCCGCAGCATGGTTGTCCCCGATGTGGGATCCTCAGCGCCCTGTATCCACATGCACAGTCTCTGCGCGTATTATTCTACTTTCCCCATAGAGGATACTAGAGGTTGGGTCACTGGATTGTTTGTCGGACATTACGTTCATGAACTCTGGACAAAAACAGCAAATTATCCAATTTGTCCTTTTGTTAAAATAATCCATCACAAATAGTTACCAGCAGTTAAAATCCACAGAAGAATGTATATTAAATCAGCTCCTGGTTCCATAAGGGTTAAAAGAAGCCGGGAGTTCATTTGTTAAAGTCTTCTGGCTGGAGTTTTGACGGCTGCTCCCTGAGGGACAAGGCCCGTTTCGCGCTTTGTATTAAGCCCTTCTATTGCAGGAGAGCTCTATGACTGACGAGGGCAAACATTGTTATCACACTCAGTGGACGTCACAATACAGAGGGCTTCTATGATTGACTGAAATCTGCAACATGTGTGTTCCGTCCGGTTACATCACAACAAGCGAGGTTTTCCTGCCCCCTGGTGGAGACACCTCGCTCTGGCCGAGCCTGAGTCCCGGACATTTCTATCTGTTTCTAGAAATTGATTGGAAAGATTCAGAGAAAAATCTGCTTTAATCCCGAAGAACTTTTCTCTAATTGTCTGAATGTTATTAAAGTCTGTTCCCGCCAAATTGGCTTCAGAAAGCGGGAAATGACCTGAGGAAGCCGCGACAAAGCGGAGCCTTATTAACCCTTTGTAAGGAGCTTTCTCTTATATACAGGGCAGAGAGGAGGGATTTGTTTTATACAGACTCTGACATTTTTATTTTACAGTTTGTGTCTAATCCAGATTCTTCCGATTCAAATACAGGTTTTCAGAGGTAACTGCGCCTCCAGCTCCCTTGTAGCTTAATAATCAGATTTCTTATGGGCTTGTATTTATTACAGTAGGAACAGTAGCGAAGAGGATGAGGACAGTAGTGTAGTGGGGGAGGGTACTATGAGGAGGGTGAGGGCAGTAGTGTAGTGGGGGAGGGTACTATGAGGAGGGTGTGGGCACCTGTCCAGAGCCTAGCCACCTATCTAATGGGGTCTACCTTCGGCAATTTGATTTGAGGGGGTACAGGGCATACGCTTTCGCTAACTCAATCTCCAGGGGGTTGAATCATCTGTACATCTCCTCCCCTTAGGAGACTGGGCCTGCTAAACTATTGCCTGTACCCACTCTGCTACCTCTTGGATGTTTATACAAAGGTGGGAGGGCAAAGATTGAGGTGCTGGACAAATGGGATTTCTAAAGATATTTGTGTCTTTAAATTTTGTGGGGAAACAATTTTGGTGGGAGAAGTCATGTTGAGGGGGAACTGGCCCGGGGTGCAAAAACCAAAAGGGGAAAGTCGACAATTTCAGAAAAATGTCCCCTGGGATTCCAGATGAAAAATGCACTGTAATCATTTATATGTCAGCGGACCCTGTGTACATGGTGGAAATTTTAACTTTTGACCCCTTGTACACTGGTTTAAAATTTAATATATGGTTTCCCTTTGTTTTTTGTGGTAATATATGGTCTGTTTGGGGCCCCTGTGTACACTTTTCCCCTTCCACCAAATGGCCCACTTTGGGCCCTTGGGGGTTAAAATTTTTTTTTGGGAAATGATCGTAAAAATTGTGGGGGTTTTATTAGTCGGGTCATTATTTTGGTGGTAATTCGTGGTCATTTTTTCTGGCAGTAAAATCGGGTTCTTTTGTATTTGGGGGTTTTGGAAAGGTTGGTTTTGGTATAGTGGGATTTTTAGGGTTTGCAGTATGATGGTAATATCTATGGTGAGGTATTTTGCCCTTTTTTTTTTTTTTTATTTTTTTTCCTTTTTTTTTCAGTGGCATGTTGAGGAAAATTTTTCGGTGGTGGGGGAGGGGGCGAAGGAGACGTCCCCTTCCGTTTCCTTTGGGACCCTCAAAACTCCTTTTTCCTCCCCCAAAACCCCTTTTCCATTTCCTTCCAGTTCCTCGGGCCCCTTTTGTTTTAAATCTGTCTTTCCAGACCCTCTGGGTTCCCTTCAAACTTTTTTATCCCCCACCCAGCCCCTTTGTGTTCCCTCCGACCCTTCTTTTCCCCCGGGAAGTAAATTTGGGTTTCCCCCAGATTTCCCTACGTCCCCTAAAAAGGCCCCCTCTGCCCCTTTTCCCAAAACTTTCAGGTCCCTTTCCTTTTTTCCTCTGCCTCCCTTAGACCCATTTTCCCCCTCTAAAACCCCTCTGTCCACTGAAGCCCCAAAATCCCAAAACCTTTCCCTTCCCCCAAAAAAATGAAAAAAAGAAAAAAACCTTTTTTTAAATTTTTTGGGCTCCTGAATTTTTGGGAAAAAAAAAAAGTGATAAAAAAAGACGCTTTTTATCCCAAAATGGGCCAATAAATTCTTTTACTTCAGCCTCCAGAAAATGAGCCCCTCACTCAGGCCATAAAACAAAAAAAAAAAGGGGCCTATGAGGGCGGACCATGGGGAGGGGTTTTGAAAAAGAAGGAAAAAAAAAAAAAAAAAAAAAGGTTACTTTAAAGTAAAAAAACATAATAAAAAAATCTATCCCTTTTTTTTATCACTGGAACGCGGCCACCTGCGAACCCCGGGAAAACACTTCAATTATGGGGAAGAGTAAAAAAACTCATAAAAGTGAAATCCTGAAAAAGGGTGCATTTTTTTTTTTTAAACAACTTTAAGGGAAACATCTGACCCCACAAAAAAAAATGTCCATTAAACTAAGGGGGCCCGAAAAAATGTATGCCCCCTGCGGGAAAAAAAAAGGGAAACCCAAAAAACGGGAAAATTTACCTTTCTTTGGGAAAGGGGTTAATGTTTCCAGTATTAAGGGGTGGTTGCAGTGCAGTTTTTCCGGTGTTGCCCCTGAAAAATTTTTTGGGGGCCCCTGAAGGTTTGGGAATTTAGGTTTGGCCAATTTTTAAAAAACCGGAAACCCCCTTTTTTTAAAAAAAGGGGGGAAAGGGGTTTTTTTTTTTTTTTTTTTAAAAAAAAAAACAAAATAACAAAAAAAAAAAAAAAAAAAAAAAAAAAAAAAAAAAAAAAAAAAAAAAAAAAAAAAAAAAAAAAAAAAAAAAAAAAAAAAAACAAAAAAAAAAAAAAAAACAAAAAAAAAAAAAATAAAAAAACTAAAAAAAGGAAAAAAAAAAGGGGAAAAAAAAAAAAAAAAAAAAAAAAAAAAAAAAAAAAAAAAAAAAAAAAAAAAAAAAAAAAAAAAAAAATTTTTTAAAAAAATATAAAAAAAATAAAAAAAAAAAAAAAAAAAAAAAAAAAAAAATAAAAAAAAAAAAAAAATTTAAAAAAAAAAAAAAAAAAAAAAAATTAAAAAAAAAAATTAAAAAAAAAAAAAAATTTTAAAAAAAAAATTTTTTTTAAAAAAAAAAAAAAAAAATTTTTTTTGGAAAAAAAAAATTTTCCCCCCTTTTTTCCCCCCCAAAAAATTTTTTCCCCTTTTTTAAAAAAAAAAATTTTAAAAAATTTTAAATTTAAAAATTTTCCAAAAAAATTTTTTTTTTTAAAAAAAAAAAAAAAAATTTTAAAAAAATTTTTTTATTTTTTTTTAAAAAAAAAAAAACCCCCGGGGGGGTTGGGGGGGTTTTTTTCCCCCCCAAAAAAATTTTTTTTTTCCTTTAAAAAGGGGGTTTTGGGGGGGGGTTTTTTTTTAACCCCCGGGGGGGGGGGGGGTTTTTTTTTTTTTTTTTTCCCCCCCAAAAACCCCCCCCAAAGGGGGGTTTTTTAAAAATTTTCCCCAAAAAAAAAAAGGGGGGGGTTAAAGGGGGTTTCCCCAAAACCCCCTTTTTTTTTTCCCCCCATTTAAATTTCAAAATTTTTAAAAAATTTTTTTTTTTCCCCCTTTTTTTTTAAAAAAAAAAAAAATTTAAAACCCCCCCCAAAAAAAATTTTTTCCCTTTAATTAATTTTTTTTTTAAAATTTTTTATTTAAAAAAATTTTTTTTTTAAAAAAAAAAAAAAATTTTTTTTTTTTTTAAAAAAAAAAACCAAAAAATTTTAATTTCCAAAAAAAAAAATAAAAAAAAAAAATTTTTTTTTTTTTTTTCCCCCCCCAAAAAAGGGGCCCGGAAAAAATTTTTTAAAAAAAAACCCCCCCCGGGGGGAAAAACCCCCCCCCCCCCCCCCAAGGGAAAACCCCCCTTTTTGGGGGGGGAAAAACCCCTTTCGCCCCGGGGAAATTTCCCCCTTTTTTAAAGGGGGGGCCCCCCCCCCGGAAAACCCCCGGCCCCCCTTTTTTCCCCGGGGTTTTTGGGTTTTTTTTTAAAAAAGGGGGGAAAAAATTTTTGGGAAAAAATTTTTTTTTAAAAAAAAAATTTTTTTTTTTGGAAAAAAAAAAAAGGGAAAACCCCAAAAAGGGTTAATTTTTAAAAAAAAAGGGGGGGGAAAAAAAAAAAAGGGGAAAAATTTAAACCTTTCCCCTTTTTTTGGGCCCCTTTTTTAAAAAACCCCCCAAAAAAATTTTTTGGGGGGCCCCCCCCCCCCGGGGGGGGGGGGGAAAATTTTAAACCCCCCCCCCCTTTTTTTTTTGGGGGGGGAAAAAAAAAAACCCCCCCCCCGGGGGGGAAACCCGGGGCCCCCCAACCCGGAAAACCCCCTTTTGGGGGAAAAACCCCCTTATCCGGGGGGGCCCCCCCCGGGGGGCCCCCCCTTTTTACCCCCCCGGGCCCAACCCCCCGGTTGGAGGGGGTTTTTTTTTTCACCCCCCCCCAAATTTTTTTTTTCCAAAACCCCCCCTTCCCGGAGGGAAAAACCCCCGGGGGGGCCAAAGTCTTGGGGGGCCCCCCCCCAAAAAACCCCCCCCCGGGGAAAAAAAGGGGGGGGCCCCCCCCCTTATGCAGGGTCCCGGGCTCATCAATTCTCTGCTGGGTTTTCTCGGTTCTCAGCACATTGGCTAAGAGGAACAAATTTCTTCTGGGGGGTCCACAATCTTGTCTGAGATCCCCTAAAACTAGGGAGAACAGTGCGAGAACAGCGAGGGCCCCTCAAGGGGCAAAAAAAATTCCCTGAGGCTTCTGTGGCAGCCCAAACAGAGAGAAGGGGGGGGCCTGATTGGAAATACACTAAAAGAACCCCCGAAAATAATCATCTTTTCCCCTTTTTCTCCTTCTGGTCCCCCAAAGGTCTATATAAGGAGGATCCCCCCTGCGGACATTCATTTTCTGATACTTTTACTAAGAGGGGGAAGCGGCAAAGGAGGGAAAGGCCCCGGTAAGGGGGGCGCCAAAGCGGCACAGAAGGGGTCCGGGGGAAAAACCAGGGCCCTCACCAACCTGCCATCCCCCCGTCTAGCTCGCAGGGGGGCTCAAGCGGGTCTCCCGGCCCCATTATAAGAGCTCGCGGGGGCCTGAAGGTTTTCTGGGAATCATCCGGGCCCTTTCCCTAAAACCGAGACGCCAAAGGGGAAACCTCCCCGCCTGGGGCGTGGGGTACGCGCCAAGGCCAGGGCCCCCACTCTCTACGGTTCGGGGTTAGTGTCTTCCTCTTCATCTACAAACCAAAGGCTCTTCTCAGAGCCCCCAAACCCCTCCAGGGGGAAGTGCTATTCCCGGGGGGCCCCCATCTAAGCAAGCTGTGCGCTTTCCCCGGGGGCTCCGCATGCAGAGCTTGCCCTGTATCCCCGGGGGTCCGCATTAAAAAGCCCGTGCCGCTTTATCCCCGGGGGATCCGATCTAGAGGAGCTGGCCACTCGCATTAAGAGAGGCTGTGCGCGTTCCCCGGGGGGTCCATTTTAGAGCTGTGCCGCGTATCCCCGGGGGGGTCCGCATTTAGAGCAGAGCTTGCCCCTTTTCCCCCGGTGATCCTTAGAGAAGCTTTCCGCTGATTCCCCCGGGGGTCCCCATCTAGAGCAAGGCTGTGCCCTGTATCCCCGGGGGCTCCGATCTAGAGCAGAGCTTGCCCTGTTCCCCGGGGGCTCCGCATCTAAGGGAGAGTGTGCCCCCCTGTATCCCCGGGGGCTCCGATCTAGGGGAGTGTGCGTGTACCCCCCGGGGGTCCGCATCTAGAGCAAGCTGTGCCGCTGTTTCCCCCGGGGGGTCCCCATCTAAGCGGCTGTGCCGCTGTATCCCGGGGGGTCCCCATCTAGAGCGAGCGTGCCGTGTAAAACCCGGGGGGTCCGCATCAGAGCGACTGTGCCGCTGATCCCGGGGGCTCCGCATCTAGAGCAGAGTGTGCCCCTGTATCCCGGGGGCTCGAAACTAGGCAGAGTTGCCACGTTTTGGGGGGCTCCGCACTAGAGCTTGCTCCTGTTCCCGGGGGCCCCTGCTCAGACAAGCTGTGTCGCTGTTCCCGGGGGTCCCATCTAGAGCAGGCTGTGTCGCTGTATCCCGGGGCTCCCCATCTAAACAGAGCTGTGCCCCCTGCATTTGAGCAAGCGTGCCGCTGTATCCCCGGGGCTGCAAATTTGAGCGAGCTTGCCGCTGTATCCCCGGGGGTCCGCATTAGGCAAGCTGTGCCGCTGTACCCCGGGGCCCTCCCCATCTAGAGAGAAACTGTATCCCGGGGCTCCCCATGCAGAGTGTGCCACTTATTTCCCCCCCGGGGGGGGTTTCCCCTTAAAAGCAGAGCTTGCCGCTTTATCCCCGGGGCTCCCCACTAGGCAGGCTGTACCCGGGGCTCCGCATGCAGAGCTGTGCCCCTGTATCCGGGCCTCCCCATCTAAGCAGAGCTGTGCCGCCTGTATCCCCGGGGGCTCGACAGAGCAGAGCTTGCCCCTGTATTTCCCCCGGGGGTCCCGCTCTAGAGCAAAAAGCTTGCCCCTGGGGATCCAGGAACCTCCGCATCTAGAGCAGA